>VYXC01011980.1:95511-222757 GCA_013397175.1 Platysteira castanea | reverse complement strand
GGACCTCACAGGATCTTTAATTCTCATGCTGACATGTTGACTCCCCAAGGCAGAGAGAGCACATGGCATGCAGCCTGGGGTTTTATATGGGGATCAGGGCAGCAGAGAGAGCACATGGACTAATGGTCTCAGGGCATAGGGGCAGTACATGGGCGGAGTTGGGCTGGAGCTGGGCTATTGGGACCAGCCAGGAGAACTCAAGGGATGGGGAAGGGAAAACAATGTGGGAAGGGCAGGCATTTTAGCAAGTAGAGGAGTGGGAAAATACAGCACCACGGCTACCTATGTTTACTACCCCCAGAGTAATTTTGTTGTGCTTTTGTGAAGATGAAATGTCATGTATTTCAATTTGTGCATNATGGCATGCAGCCTGGGGTTTTATATGGGCATCAGGGCAGCGGAGAGAGCACATGGACTAATGGTCTCAGGGCATAGGGGCAGTACATGGGCGGAGTTGGGCTGGAGCTGGGCTATTGGGACCAGCCAGGAGAACTCAAGGGATGGGGAAGGGAAAACAATGTGGGAAGGGCAGGCATTTTAGCAAGTAGAGGAGTGGGAAAATACAGCACCACGGCTACCTATGTTTACTACCCCCAGAGTAATTTTGTTGTGCTTTTGTGAAGATGAAATGTCATGTATTTCAATTTGTGCATATTGACTCTTCTCCTTTCACTGGGCAAATCTGAAAAGAGCCTGGTTCCCTCATCTTTCTTCCCTCCATCAAGTATTTTTGAGTCAAAGGAGAAAAATAGTCACTTTCAGAGTGTAGATTGTCTCATTTAGCACATATCTGACATACATAGGTTACACCTTAACTTCCTGAACAGAAAAAGACACTAAAGTGTCCAGGTAAAAGGTAAGTGTATGTATTATAGCTATCTAAAGTTAAATGAGACAACCCTTCTGTAACCTATCAATACTTCAATTAAATACATGCTTATTACGAATATAAACTCATAGCTTCACATTCTTTAAACTTTTCCAGCAGTACAAACACTGTTACTCCCAACAGTAAAATTGTAAGGTAAATGAAGGTGTAAGCACAGATCCACCTACACATTAGATTATGAGCAAATGCATGCTCTGTGTGGACAGAATTTACTATGTAAGTATCAGTTAGGAGAAAGTTGCTTCTAGTGACACAAGCTGGAGCAGACCAAAGGGAAACAATCTAGAAGTCAGTCAGCACAGCAGGAGAGTTTGCATAGTTTAAGCAAAATTGGAAGGTTTGTAAGTTCAAAAATGGATTAGAAACGGCATTTCATTCAATGAGCATTATTTTTGTGAAGACTGTCTTGCAGGTCAGCACACTTCAGGTGTGTGATAACCAAAGAAAATACTTGTCACACAAGCAACTTTCTTGCTGTTTCTGATGAGACAACTTTCTGAAAGAAATGGTATTACACATCATTGAGCAATAATTCTGACATTGGTCTGAACTTTTAGGCTTGGTAATACCAGATTTATAAATGTTGGCCTGAAAGTCAAATTCTGACCATCTAGTTGATGTATCATAGTGACATCTCTAAAAATTTGCACCGCTATCAGCAAGTAATTTTAATATAAAGTAGAATCCTGTATTATCTCTGAAGTATAAGTATAAAAAATGGCAGTTACATAACATGTAATGACAAATAATTCTCTTAAGAGCAATAGTTCTGCCTAGGTCTTATTGAGCTCCCATATTATTTTTATTTATCTTTTTATGTTCTAATCTGTAGAGTGAGATTAGAAATTTCATTTCGTGACACTGATGATAAAGTGTTTCATTTGAATTATTTTTTTCTCCATTCAAATTGCTTTCTTTAAACTATTTGTGTCTATTCTGGAAACAAACTTCTGTTTTCTGCTTTTCTATTTCTTTTGATTATCAATTGTAATAACCTAAAGGCCACAACAATTGCGTATTCTTTGTAATTTGTTCTGTCATGTTCTGATGTCTCTGTTGGCCAGCCAAACATCTCAAAAATAATCCTCATAATTGCATTTCACATATAGCAGACATTACTGTTGTGGATGAAATAATGTACTTCAGTTGTGAGAGAGAAGCTGCAGTATGTTTATTGATATAAACCAGCATTTAACAAAGTTTTATAGTAAATGAGACAGTGGTTTAAGATTTCACATCAAGGTGCACTTGATTATTTACTACACAGAGGATGGGGTAAGCCAGACTATTGTAGGCCCTCCCTTTGGGTCATGAAGTTCAGAGATGACACTCTTGTTTTCCTAACTTCTACTCAGAAGAGTCTGGATACACCTGAATTCAGTCCTAGTCCCAGACTTAGTCAAAGGTTTATGTCTAAACGATTATATGTGGGTATTGAATCTGAGATACAACATTATCAAAATTTACGAAGTCCAGCAAGCTATTGGTCCCATACAGAGGATCTCACTGATCAAGAGGTAAGAACTTTCTCAGTATTGAGGAGTAAGGAATCTCTTTGGCAGGCATAAACTTGAGAGATGTCCATACTTGGTGTAAGATCCAGTGGTACAGTCCTCTGCCATGCAGGATTGCTCAAAGGGCTCTTGGGCTGCTCAGTATTTCTGGGGCAGAGGGATAGACTCATAGTCATATTTGCATACTGACTAGAGATGTTAGTTTCTTCCAAATTTGGCTTGATTTGGACATCTATCAGCACTGTGTTTAGGTTAGGTGTATTGTTTAAATAAGCCCTTGGCTCTTGTGTTGCTGTCTGGCTCCCCCAAATCCACTTTGAGCTGGTTGCAGCCATCATTGCCAAATGCATTGCAATTGCCACTGGTGGTTATCACTTGAGCAGGGAGATACAGGTTAGGTTGGGGGTGGAAGGAAGAACACTATCACAACTCCTAAAAAACCAGGAGTTTGTTTCTATTGCATCTTTATCAAGAATGTAATATTTAATTTTAAAAAATCACTTTTTGAGGTTTAGTTGATACAAATGAATAATTAAATTTGGAGACAGGTGGCATACACGCAAGTTACATGTATTTGCTTTGGTCTTCATGTGCAAATAGGCTCATTATTCACGTAAACATATGACTGACATATATGCAGAAATCTTGCGATTTCAGATTTTCTTTCTTTGTACACATTGGCATCACCCAGAAACAAAACAGTAATTGTGATGGCCATTCACAAATTATTAATTCAGTAAAATGAATTCTTGAAACATGATCTAAATAACTATTGTGTGAGCAAAACTGTAAGTTAGTTTATACCCATTTCAAGTCTGTAAAGAATAAGTAGCAACCCTTAACTTCCCAGCTCCTTTACTCACAATTATAAAAGTTGACACAAGTGGGAAGTTTGTTGATTTTTTTTAATGTATCTTGCCTGTATTACCAAAACTGAAAATATGTTATAACATGAGAAAAAACCCCAACCACCAAAAAACGAACAACCCCCCCAAAACAAACAAACAAAAACCAAACCAAAACCCCAACATGTAGAATTACGGGATGTGTGGAAATTTGGTTAAAAATTAACAGCACAATGGCTTGTGATTTATGTTCTCTCTGGAGACCAGGGACACACCTAAATAGCCAGTACTATCCAGAAAACAATTAAGCACTGCAGTAGGATCCTCAGAGAGGCTGAGAATTTCAAAACTTCATTGCAGAAGGAACAGAATAATCTAATTTTGAACTTGATATTGCTTTAAACAAAGAATGAGATTAGATGATCAGAAATAATGAATTTGTGAAATATGTCATTAATAATGCAAAATGTTATTTAATTTAAAATAAATTTTCTTTCTTAAAGATATTATTCATATTTAAACTTGGGTTGAAAGTATTTTGCTTAAACTTTTCTAAACATGAAAGACTTCAATCCTGGATTATTCTAATGAACTCCATTTTTTCAATTTCTTTCCAATCATTGAAATTTATGTTAAGAGTTCCCTGGTTACATGTATACCTAGGCAACTCCATTCTTTATTAATAATTTAGGACCAATTCCTTTCAGATTAAGGACAACTACCCTGTGAAGGAAGAACCATATATTAGGTGTGATTTCTGATAAACTTAAACTGGATCAAACCATAAAAGAGGTATACTTCAAGTATTTTGAAAGTATGTCTTACAAGTGGACCAAAGAAAAATGAAAAAAAAAAAAAAAAAGAAAAAAAGTCCTAAGGTAAAAAGAAAAGTATGCACCTAAGATTCAAATTGACTCTGGAGAATAAAAAAGAAAGAGCTGGCATGAAGGAAGAATTTTGATGAAGAAAAGTATGTTTCTGTACCTGCCTGAATAGAACAGATTATTTAAGTTGGAAGAGACCTACAGTGATCATCTAGCCCAGCTGCATGAACACTTCAGGGCTGATCAAAATTAAAGCCTGTTATTAAGGGCATTGTCCAAATAAATGCCTCTTAAACTCTGACAGGCTTGGGGTAGCAACCACCTCTCTAGGAAGCCTGTTCCTAGTGTTTAACCACCCGCTGGATGAAGAAATGCTTCTTCATTTTGCCTATAAACCTCTCCTGACACAGTTTTGAACCATTTCCCTGTATCCCATCACTGAATAGTGGGAGAAGAGATCAGCACCTCTCTCTACACTTCCCCTCCTCAGGAAGATTTAAAAAGCAATGAGGTCACCCCCCAGTCTCCTTTTCTCCAAACTAGAAAAGCCCAAAGTCTTTAAATGAGAGAAAAGTAGTTCAAAAGTGTTGTGAAATACTATTGAATAAAAAGGTTGTACTCTGCTGTATTTCTGCTCAAATTCTGGTGGAGAAAAGAATTTTTCAGTATGATAGACAGATTGAAAAATAAGTAAATTTGTGCAGGTCTGTGGGCTATTTTATACTGTAAGTACTGAAATAAATCTTTCCAAGTTTCATATTTTACCTGTAGTTCTTGGGAGCAAGATGGAAAGACAATGTGAAACTCTTAATTGATTTCACAGATTTGCAGTCACAAAAAGTTTAATCTTCTTGTAAAATTAGTCTTTACTTTAAGATCTTTGTGATCTGATTTTACACTAGCAAATAATAAAGAAAATGACAGAATATAAAACTTTAAAGTGATTTTTTCTCTCCCTAAGGCTACTGAATATCTTTTCCTCTTGAACCCATGTTTTGTCCTTTCAAGGTCACTCTCATTAAATTTAGTTGGTGTTTAATTTTTAAGCTGCTCCCCATTTGATGTAGAAGCCAACTGTGTGTGAGAAATAATAAATTTTCTGCCAGTCAGAAGAAATTTGATTTAATTGGCTTTTATCCTGAATCATGTCATTAAACTTCAAGCAGATTCATAATTAATTATTTACAGGGCACATATCATGTTTCATCCAGTGCAAAATCTTAAATGCTTGGACTTGAGAGTACAGTATTTTAACAGTTGAGTTTCTAGCAAGGTAGAGGTAAGGATGGACTTCAGGTATATACAACCTTTTAAAAATATCTTCTCTTTTCTAAAGTTAGTGGCAATGAGAAGTGACGGTGTAGCATAACTGCCTTCACCTCAACTTCATTTTAAAAGTTTAAACTTAACAAAGCATAAGTAACTATAATAAAATCTTCCTGAAAGAGCACAGCATGTCTCCTCCACAGTGTACCTCATCAGTTCTGATTCAGAAAATGGTGACTGCCTCGAAGGGCGGTCTCTTTAGAAATTTAACAGTCCAGTTCAGAGAAAACTAAGTCACAAGGGCTACAAAGATTCAAACACCACAGGACCTAGTAGGGAAGCTATTATAATTGGCTTTTGTCTGCTATCCTTAGCTATAAGAAGTGTGTCACTATCAGAGTCTTAGACCCCTTGTGGGCTGTAAGAACATTTGGAGATTTGAAATCCCTGAGAAGAGGCCCGGAGTGTGTGCAGTAAAAATGGCAGAAGAGCTCTGTTGTATCTGTATGCAGTGGAATTACAGTGTTTTGCTGTGACAGTTTACAGCAGGAAGAATGTATCTGGAGCACCTATATGAGCACATAAGTTTCATCTGTACTGACTTTCTTCTAAAGCCATTTTCCAAGTCAATATTCTCAATAATTACCTATCTTAGCTATTGGGAAAGTTCTACTGTATAAGGGCCAACGAATATAAAGGCTCCACATCGTAGCTGCACATGATTATAACAGTGCTAGTCAAATCTCTGTAATGGTATAAAGTACATTGTATCTGCAATAAAAGATCCAGCAGATCAATCTACTACTACTGCTACTAATACTTCTGTATGTATCTAGGCTTGATTAAATTTTCTTTTAGACAATATGAAGCTAATCAAAATCTATCAGCAAAATCTCTTTTGTGATGGTCTGTATTACCATAACTACAATAGGCTTCTCTTCACCCCCGAATAATCTTATAATGTGTGAAGGAAAGAGCTTAGAAGAAATGGTTAGGGCTCAAATTGGAGTTTTCAACTAAAAAAAAAGTTTTGCATTTAAGCACTTTGAAGTAAAGCTGTAAATAGATGTGACTAAGCTGCCAAGCAAAAATATTTAATGTTTTCAGCCACAAACTTATTTCTGCATAAAAATTTTGATCTGTGAAATAATACTTTTTTTTTTAGTAAGAATCTGGTTCTGCTCTCAAGATAATTAGCATATAATTAAACATTCAATGAAGAATATACACTAAAACATTAGTGTTAGAAGAACTGCTTTTTTAAAACAACTTTTATTGAACTACAATAAGTTCTAGTAAAAATAAATGGATAAGGGTTTCTCTACACAGACTAATGACTTCCTGCAATGTCTTTGCTGAGCATATTGAATTCCTGCAATTTTTTTTTCATCACTATGATATCAGGTATATTTTGCAGCAATGTTTAATGGTAAATATTGGTTTTTTTTAAAGGCAATTGTAGATAAATGTTTTAAAACAAAAAGGGACCTACAGAAGGGACCTACAGAAGGGACAAATCCTAAGAAAAAGGAAGCCCCAAAGTGTTTAGCATTATTTTACCTACATTTTGCCTTCTGTCAGGGGGAACCCATCTCCAAAGAGATGCTATGCTTCCTGTCAATATCAGAGTGTTTTATTTGTTCTTTGACTGCACATTTATTTCTCTTTAAAATATCTCATAGACAGGTCACATGCTCAGGAAGGAAGGAAGGCTATTCCTTCCTTGAAAAGCAACTAATAATACATAGAAGAAAGAGTTCCAGAATACAGGGTGTGACTCCAGCAGCAAATATGATAATTACAGGAAGGAACTAGGAAATAGCAGCTAAAGCAGAGACTGGAAAAAGAGACTCAGTGGGCACCTTAAGGGATGTCAACTCATAAAATACATTGAATTAATTAAAAACAGGCCTGAAAGCTGAGACTCATTCTACAAAGTCCCAACTCAAAAAGAAGAAAAACTTTCCATAATTTTTTTTTTTAACTTGGATTCCTACCTTACCTCCTCACTTAAAGCTTTCTCCATTTACTAGGTAATCTGAATAATCTCCATTTATTAGGTAATCTGAATGATTTTTTCATAAAACAGCTCCCTGAAAGCAAAATGGATAAATCTGCCTCAAAGATCTTGCTGACTCAATATGCATTTACAGTGACTTAATATGTATGTACATGAAGTTGTATGAATAACTGAACTTGTGTTCCCTTTAGACCCGAAAACTGATTGAATGACTTGGTTGTTACTTAATCCTTTGTTAAGGAGAAGTTAGACATTTTTTCCCCACAAAATTTGCCTTGGTTTAATTGGCCTTCATTGTCCTGAAGTCCAGAATCCAGAATGACAACTTACTGAGTGGAAAATTACCAAAATTGGCTGTTATGAAGGATTTGGTAATTTCACTCAGTACTACTACATGAAATGTCTTTATTCTAAAGTTTTAAATGCCAACATTTCTTTTTCAAAGAGGAATAAACTTTTCTGATTCCTGTTTAAAGCACATAAGAATAAGTAAACAGTATCATAAACTTATATTTTATTAAACAATTAAGTCTTCAAAATTCTCACCCAAATAATGGAAAACCTACATCAAATTATTTGATTTATCTAATCAGGTTCAAATTGCACCATAAAACTTTCAAGAGAATTAACTAGCTGCATATTCTGGATCATATAGACAGTGATTACATAGTAAGGTACTTTTAAAGAATGTTTCTCCTTTGTGTTAAAACAAATGTACAAACAAAAATGTGTGCTAGATAGAGATACAGAAAGAATAAATGTGTTTCTTAATATTAATTATTAGGACATATATCTAGGACAGGAGAATGGCAGATTTTTCAATTTCAGAATAAAGTCCTACTCACTGTTTTATCAGGTTACTTCAGCATAAAATGTAGAAAATGTCTCTTGAACAGCAACTGAATTCTATCTGTCTTTTCTGCTAATTGAGTTGCCTTCCTGCAAATTATTTGATTTACCTTTTGGTATATGTTGATTTTCCACAATTAAATGGACTGGTCTCAATAACTTCTCCTACTAGTCACCTCAAAGTTTTAACTTAGGAGAGAGCACACTTCTGAGGGCAGGATTTTGTTGAACTAAATCCTCTGTGACTGCAGCAGGAATTTAAATTGGATATTCAGTGGCCTTAATAAGTACTGCTTGTGAGATATTGTGTAGCATGGGAGCACTGATTCCTGCAGGTATGCATTTTTGAAATGACAGTCGATACTGTCTTTATGTAGCATGAGGTACAAGGTTTGAATGAAGCTGTTTACTGCACAGGTTTCGCATCTTGCCATTCCAAAGAACTCCTGACTGACATGTAAAAGGAAAAGCACTATGAAAATCTAGGAGCTGCTGACTGACTGGGATACTCCTGTTCTCCCTACAAGCCATCATGGGTCACTGTTATTTCCCTTGGATCTTTGGATCCAAGGGTAAGATAGATGCTCATCTTTCCAGAATAATTGGCATATGGGTATGTCACCCAACACTGTTCAATTGGAAATAGAATGAGTGTCGATCCTATTAGAAGATTCACTCTTTCTATATAGGAAAGGCATTAAAAATTACTTTATGAATGCCAGTAGTGTTTGTGAATTAGATTACTGTCTGCTAAGACATGGAAAAATGAAGGCGATTCTGACCATGGGGTTAGTTTACCTGAGGAACTGTAGTGTACAAGACTACACACGTATGTGGATTAGCCATTTTCCTGGTTAGTTAGCAAGCTGCTGAGAGATTTTGTAAGGTTTTTTTGCAGGTGAACAAGTTTGGACCTTTTTTTTCTAATATTCATACTGACACAGAAACAGAAAGTTTGGGTTTTCTTCCTTTAAGTTAATTTTCACCTTGTAGAGAGAGCTAGAAAAAAAATTGGACATCTTTTATTACCCATGCACCTGGACCTCAACTTAAACACTTTCAACAAGCTATGTACCTCTTTTGTGGTATCTGGAGAATAATGCATGGCAACTCTTTGCAAAACACTAAATTAAGGAAACAAATTTTCTGCATTATCATTCTTGTAAAATAATCAAAGATCTATTTATTAATCTCAATTCTTTGTATTTTATGATTTTATTATTTCGTGTGTGTTATCCATTAAAGTAATGATTTTCTTTATTTCTGATACCAGCAGATCAGAACATCTATAAAAAAGCTCACAGAAGGGTGGGACAGCAATCCATTAGGATGATGGAATATTCTGAGTTGGGAGGGACCCACAACGCTTATCAAGTACAAATCTTAAGTGAATGGTTCATACAGGTAACCCTGTGACCCTGGCATTATTAGCATCATGCTCTAACCAACTGAGCTAATCTCAAAACGGAAGGCATCAAGAATTTTGACAGCTACCCCATTTCAAATGGATAAAAATGTGTAGCAAAAGTTAACAACTTCTATTTCTAAAAATATACACACATTCTCAGCATAAAATATATGCTTTACTCATTTAATGCAAAGATAAGTAAGTTGAGTTTGCTTATCAATGTACATGTATTGTTACTGTATCAAGATAGCAGCTTTAAATGATAAGAAACGTGATATATCAGACAAGAGTTCCTTAAGATTATTCCACTTAAAGGTTTGGAAAGCACTGTTTCATCCACCTCAAAGAGCTGAATTACTCTGGGATATGAAATTCATAGACATGACTTCGAGTAGCAGAACAGTAAATGTAAATTACTGCCTCGAAAATGAAAAAATATTGAGTTTTCATTTGGAGAGGTATAAACGGTTTTATACCTGATCAGCCACTCTAACATACAATGAAAGAGTGCTTTGCACTACAATGATCAATATATTTAGTCTATTATCGGACTTTTGTCATGTGCATAAGTAGAACTAATGCAGATATAATCTGATTTTTGAGAAAGCCAAAAGGAAATATTGTCCATGTCTCTCTTTAAGCAAAATGCAAAGCTACATCAGTCCCATAGCTAACAGTCTGCCTTTATGCATTGTCAGATGTACAACTTCATTTTCGTTCGGTGTAGCTGTTAAGCTACACCAAATGTATGAAATGTACTGTTGTACAGCAGGCTTGCTTTTTTTCTGAGCAGCAGAACAGTCCTGAATTTTGAAGTTTATAAAGGACAGTTTTACAGACAGTTATAAAAAACAGGTATGAGAAAATGAATAGAGAGATAATGTGTTAAGAGCAGGACGTGACTTTTGGACAAAGCAGGGTGCATCCTAATCACTTGGTGGCAAAAGGCTAATTAAACTCCACCAGTAAATTAACACAGCACAGGCTGAGAGAGTACGTGCAAGTTATCATTACACTATGCAAGATGGCAAAGTTTACAGTCAAAATTGTAGCTTTCAAGGGCAGGCTGTCAAATGTACAGGACCTTTCAGTTAGAAGTAATGTGGGACTAAAATCAGTTTTAATTGCTTGACAAAAAAATTCATAGCTTTGGGATTTTTTTTGCTCTTTTATCCTTTGTTATTTTTTTCTCTTATTTTTCTGACAAAGAGGTGGCTGAATCCACCAAGCTTTGAATAAGGCTTTTTTTTTTTAGGCTTTGAGTCTTTGTTTAGAGTCGAATGACAGTAATGGGTGGCATTGCTCACAAGATAATGGCTCTTGGCACTTTAACAGTCTACTTGTAATTTTCTGTAGCTTTTATTTGTAAGAAAGAAAATAAGTTAGATTCAACAAAATTATTCCTGATGATCATCAAATATATACTGCACAAGCACAGATAATGGCACTGTTTGTTTTGTATGAGACCTGACGTTTTCATGGGAATAGGTCTAGATTTTGTTCAGTGTAAAGCTGGAGTAACTCCCTTAAGAAAAGTACTTGCTCCACTTTTCTGATGTGCAGCAAAGAACAGAATTTGGCCCTTAAGCCTACAGCTTTAATGACAATCCCAGCCCCTTTGGTAACCCATGATGAGAATTATTGATAATGAACAGAGAGGTATTTGGTTTAAACTTAGGGGAAATAATAGAACCCACTCATCCAATCCTGATAACAGTAATTTTAAAGAATTTGTGTTGAAAATAGAAAAAACATCTATTCTTGGAAAAAACATCAAGATTATATATGCTTTTCCTCACTTGCTGCTATTCAGCTTTTACTGCATCTCCAAAAATAAACAGCGAGAAAATGATGAAACAATAAATGGGCTTTCAAAATAGTCTGAAAAGTATTAGAAATCACCTCTTTTTTCTCATTTTGTTGCATATTGTACTGAGTTTACAAGGTCCCAAGACTGGAGTTTTACAGGCTTGAGGTTTGTCTGAACTTAAAATTTTGAGTTGTCTGTAACTTGGTTTTTCTTGGCTTATATTTGACAGCATTTTTTGTAACTGATCAGGTGTCTAAATTTATTTCTTATTTTTTGCATTTATTTTTGCTAATCTTTGCAGGTTACAAATGTATTTTCCTATAGATACTGGCAACAAGAAGTTGTTCTAGGCAGAAGGAAATATTTGCAGCCCTAACACAATGATATAGTGTAGAGAAATACAGGTTTAGTATGATAGAGGCCGTGACATGAATAGACAGGATGCAGCACAGGGGAATACAGACATGGGCTGGTAAGAGATGGGGCACAGGCTTGACACTGGGAATCTTACACCATAAACAACCCCATCATGTCCAGTTAAAAAAAATCCTATGGACGTGGATCTGGACAGATCTGACTTAATCCTATGGACATGGATCTGGACATGGATCTGACAGATCTGACTTGGTTAAAGAAGAGAACAAAGAAATGCCACCTCACAGATGTAAACGGTGTTATAAATAATAAGTTTGGATGTAACCTGGAGCTGCAGACCAAAGAAGAAAAAGTTTTGAATGCATGTTAGTGGGCATATTTAAATGGCTGTAAGTGTGGAAAAAAATGAAAAGACAAGACAAATAAATATAAAAAATGAAAATAAAATGAGAAAAGAAAAAGGCAAAGAAGGAGAAGGAGAAGGAGAAGGAGAAGGAGAAGGAGAAGGAGAAGGAGAAGGAGAAGGAGAAGGAGAAGGAGAAGGAGAAGGAAATAGAGGAAGACAGGAAATGGGAAAGAGAAAGAATAAACCATCAGCGTGATATTATACCTCACTGAAAAGGATTCCAGATGCTAACAACTGGCTATAACAGACCACCACCACCACCAAACCCATAATGAAGTTGTTGGCCTAGAGGAGCAGCTAAAGGGTAAGCGTAACAACAGAAAAAGGAGTAGAAAGTAACAGTGCAAATTACAATTTTAAATGTGTTATTGCTATTACTGAGACCTTTTCTTCATATAAGTATTCTATCAGCCTTTTAATTCTTTGTTTCTCTAAAAAATTTTGATTTAGACTAATCATGATTTTTGAATTAGACTATTATGTTTTCAATTATACTAACCAGTAAAGTCTTGGCTTTACTTACATAAATGGATGTTGTTCTTCCTCTCTGTCCATAGAAGGATTTTTAAAATAATGCGCTATTCAGTTAATTTACATATTAATTTAAAATGTCTGTTATTTGCACTACATTAAGTGTTGGAGGCTTCCATCTGCAACAGGAACCTTATTGTTATGACTGCACTACATACTATGAACAGCAAGAGCCACTGGTACTTAATTGTTTATTTGGCTAAAATATTAGAATAATTCCTAACATTACCTAAGCCTGGGTCATCCACCATTTTTCCAAACACTTGCCATTAACAGTTCAGGATTTTAATGGATAGGAGACCTTATTCACTGAGAATTTAGCTATACAGTTTGGATAATAGAAGAGTGTGAGAGAATGGACGAGGTATACTCCTGAGATCTGAAGTCCAGTTTGGTGCTGTCTAGCTTTGTAACTTCAATTTTGCTCCGAATGTTATTAAGTAGATATAAATAATAGCTTCAAGGTTGAAAGAGAAGTGTTGCTGACATGAGAAGATATACAACCTAGGAAAAATAAAACAGCAACAAAACAACATCAAGGATCAGCCTGTTCCAAGGGAACAACCATACCTCATCCAGCTGGCGCATGCCTGGCAAGCAGAGACCTGTCTCATCCAGAGTGCTGAGGATATGAATATAATATTAGCTTAATACCACACTATTCCTAGCTACCTAGTGTATATACTTGCCGATAAATAATTGCTGTGTTAATAGATAGTTCTTAAATTATCTGAGACTGTCATTGTGTATGGTAAAGGTACATGAAGAAAGAAGACCCAGAGAAGAAGAGCTTCATGGGGTGCAGAGGATCAAGGCTTTTGTTGTCCTCCGTGCTGGAAATGGACACAGACATGCTGAGTTTTAAATGACAGACTATTTTTCTCAATATGCTTAAGAAAATGCTCCTCAGCTAAGTTACTTACAACCTCCCTGTTGTATTAACTTCAAAGTGTGACGTAGAGCCAGCAAGGCTGAGCAGTTTCATTCTGACAGCTTCAGAAAATTTCACTTCTTTGCATGCTCACAGGTCTGTAACAAAAATTGCTCACCACATGTGCTTTCTCAGCCAGGCTTGACCCTTATATAGGAGGTAGATAGTAGAGAGTTCAGTTTCAGTGAGTTTTTGAAGCTCTTGCTGTTTGAGCCTGGCAATTAGGACAGGCTTGGTAGTGAGTTTGTAACACTGGAGCTCAAACTGAAAATCTCTGATGTATAAACCACTGAAATTACAAGATAAAAACAGCTTTTGATTCCTGCTGAGCTGGGTGGAAGTCAAACCCTACAAGTAAAAGATTATCTTCTTTATTATTAATAAATTCCCCAGTAAGTAATAATTTAATAATCGGTTAAAAACTAAATAAAAAAAAAACCACCTAGAGTTAAAAAATTGCAAGGTAAATTCATCAAACTTGCTGCAAACTTTATTTTGAAATTAAATAGGCAACGTTTTGATTATCTGGGCACAAAGACAAAATCTCCCACATCTCCTGTAAACATGCTCAGTTATTTTATGCCCTGCTATAATTTTCTAATTATAGAAATGATTTTTGGTTCTCCCTTGAAGAAATAAGAACATTAAAGATGCAACCTGGCAAATAGAATTTTTTTGTTGTTGTTGTTCTATAAAGCACTGTGGACAATTTAAAGGACAACTTTCATGGGCAAGTGATGAACTCCTGCCTTGAAACCACATAAATTAAACATGCTTAAAGAACTTTTTTGAAAAAGCAATCTTTATGCTTTCTTCCTATTTCAGGAATTATGAGAGAAAATTTCTTAGACAAAACAGCACAGCAGTGGAGAATAATGCAACAATCTGTTATTTTGAATTCAGGAATTACATACTGAGACCTTACATTCATGATCTATGTATGTTTTGCAGGTACTTCTTCTATATTAGAAGTATGCAATGAACATGATTTTTTTTTGTACAAAAGTGAAATACAGAGGAACTAACAAAACCGTGTTTATTAATGAGTTGATAGCACACACTTGAATTGACATCATAATAACTGGGGACACTTCCTTTATCTTTTCAAGATGCAACATAACAGGGTTTCAGGTTAATAATTTGGTCTGAATAAAGTCTCGTGACAAAACTTTTATCTTGAACATGGTAACTGGTCACTAAAAAAATCCTTTTTACTCCTGGAATATTTTATGGGACTTGTTCCATTTCAAATTGAATATAATATAAAATTAGTATGCTTACTTTGTTTATCGGTATGAGATATAAGGTTTTCTACTGATTTTGAAATGGCATTAAATTACTTAAACTGGTAAGAAATAGCTCAAGAGGAGTTATTCTATATCAGGATGTATATCCTACCCATTGATTCATGTTTTCGCTCCCAGGAACAGGAGTACTACATCAAGACATGCAGAAACTTTATTTCCTCACAGCCTATGGACCCAAGTATTTTGCTCTGACTTTGGATTATGGTTATGGAGTGCTGACCTTGATCTCTAAGACTAGAATTCACATTGAAGTTTTTGTACTAGAGGCATATATAAAAATCTGCTCCCAAAGTCTAAGCTGGACCTATGCGTAAGGAAGCCATCTTAATTTTGTTTTTAAACCTTGACTAACACTGTTGTGTGGAAAAAGGAAACATTGCTTTTTCAGCTCAAAGAACCAGCATACTTCTTACAGCTATTCTGAAGAACCCAGGTGACTTCAGTGCTCCACATCATTCCTCTCTAAAAGTCTGTGACAGTGACAGAGATAATAATGTAGATGAAAGGGCTATTTTACAGCCCAGAATGACTCAGGTTTTGTGACAGCAACCAGAGTAGAGAAACTCTGATGCAGGATATCACAAAGTGTTATAATGAATGTTCTACAAGATCTTCTGAGATTTATTTCCAGTAGCATCAGTAAACCTGGCATATCCAGATTTGGCATACTATATTGAGTATAGGTGTACATTTTGAAAGGTTTAAACACTGTTTCTGTTAATTTCAAAGGAGAAGAAACAGAAATTGAGATGTCATCAACCCATAACTAGAGTGTATGATAAGGCAGTTAGACCTAGCTTTAAAGACAGGAGAAAAGCTGCCCAGTAGTATGGGTATAAATGGTGCAGAGAAGATCGTGTGAAATGAAACAACAGAGTAAAAAAATACATAAAGAGGACAGAAAGAGAGTCATGCAAAGTTTTGTAAGAAAAAAGTGTTTCCTTAAAAGCTTTGACTTGCGGGTTCTGGTTGCTGCTTAGGGACTAGATTTTCCTTTTCCTTCTATGTTCTCTTCAGCTTCAGTTTTTCAACATTTGGCAAGATTTAATATTAGGAACAGGGTGTAACCCATTAGAAACTCATATCGATTTTTTGAAGCAACAAGATGAGAAAGTTAGCATTCCTGTAACTGGGGAAAATCTTTCTGGTCTTATGAGACGTCCATATCTATATGTATACCAAGCATTGACTGAAACTTTTTTGGCAATTTCATAAAAAAATGATGGCTAACACAGTCAATGAACATATGACAGACATAACAGGATATCTGTTTCTTTTGTTAGTTTTTGGCTGGTTGGTTTTGGGTTTTGTTGGGGGTTTTGCAGGGGGTGGTTTTGGTTTGGGGGCGTGGTTTTGGTTTTTGGTTGGTTTGGTCTTTTACATGAGACAGTAATACAAGGAGATATTTTTAATTCTTTCTAAGCTAATTAATTAATTATTAAATTCTAAAAATTTCATTACAAATAATAGTATCGTAAATGATGGATCTCAGGTTAATTCTCTTTGCTGTTGAAATACAGCAACAAAGTCAATAAATCTCTTTACAGCAGCATTTATTTGTATTCACAGTGGATCACAGTTCATAGAAAATACTCTTCATTATCTAGGGGACAGGACATGTTTCCACAATACTCTGCTAGCAGTATGCTGATAGAAGTGCCACTTAAGAAAGCTGAAATTACATTGCCCATTACTGAGCACAGGTGTAATGAACATGTTTTGGTTGCTTCTGAGTGTCTTAGGTGCTGCAGTGCTGACTTCAAATGAACTACAAAATTTTCAAGCCACTATCTAGTACTGTTGAATAAGGTTACAATTTTTTTTTTTTCACTGTATGGTTGAATCAATGTTTCTTGTAGCTGTTCAACATAGCCCATGTTACAGATACATTTAAAACCAGATTTTTAATATTAGTATCCTTTAAAGTGAAAAAAACCCTATTTGGTTATTTTTTCCAATATCCTGAATTGATCTTTCCTTATTAGCAGAACACCGTATTTTTTCCATAAATATAAAGCAACAGGAAGTGGAAATATCTAGGCATCAATTTTACTGTTAGCATTTAATTCAAAAACATTATGCTTTCAGAATGACTCACACCTGCTCCAAGGAACTGTTCTGCCAATTGACAGTAACAAAAGGATTAAGAAATTAATACTATGGCCCTACAAATTTTGGCATGGTCCAAGAGGAACGCTAATATTCTTCAGTGTCTCTTGGAGAATTTAGAGATCTTTAGGAGAGTAAAATTAAATGATCAAAGTATTACTCCTTTCAAATAAGACATTTGTGTGGTTTTTACTCAATGAGCAATTCTTTTTTTATTTTAAACTGTAGACTCTCAGGGGTTAAAATAAATAATATAAGTGTTGTCTTCTTCAGTGTCAAGTCCCAAGTGTAAGGAAAAACAGGGCTATGATTTTTACTTTTCTTTTAGAATTGCAACATTAATATGCTATGAACATTTGCAGAACCATACCAGAACTGATTTATGTGGCATTAAATATTTCAAACAATTGCCTGGAAGCAATGCCCTCAGGTAGTCTCTATACAAGTCAGCTACCATGTTAAGAGTAATGTAATTCCCACAAGTGCTACTTTCCAGAAATATTACTTTTTTAACATGACAGAAAATGCATGGTGACAGACATGTTTGATGGAAAGAGGGGAAAATTTTTTCTTTTATATGAAGTCCTTGTAACAATGATTTTTTAATGAATTGGAAAGTAGTACAGATATTAACAGATATTTTAATTTTTCTGAATCAAAATACATGTCTTCAAAGGTAACCAGAATACAGAAGTGCCATCTTTCCATCCATCATTTCTTTTGGTCTTATTCAAGCTATTATGTACTTGAAGTAATAAAAATTCTTCCTCTTTCTGTCCCATTTCTCCTTTTCTCATTCAGTCTAGACTGAGTGATCAGAGCCAGCTTCTAATTTAAAATCTATATAAAATGCAGAACACACTATTAATTTCAGAAGTCAAAGATGAGGGTAATGTCCCAGCATGATAATAGCAAGAAATTTAGTTTTAGGCTCTTCATGTGGTTTCATGTAGTATATTTTGATTTACTCTGGTTTGCTGTCAAGCAAGAAAAATGCAGTATTTGAATAATAGTGTGTCACTAACTCCAAAAAAACAGATAGAAAACTGATGCACAGCAGAATCAAATTCTGGTATCGTTTTACTCAGATTTACTTCCAGTTTGCTTTTGTAATTCACTGCTGATTTACAGTAGTATAAATGAAATTAAACACTAACTCCATGGAGTCCAGGGATCTAATTATAAATAAAACAATTTTTCAGGCAGTGAACATGGGTAAGACATACTTTTTATACCTGCTGGTGATTAAAAGCTTACAAAAATGTAAATAAAGGAAATAATGCTGTCAAAAGAAGTTCTAAGTGAAATCATATGGGGTTTCAAAGAATGGATAAAGGACGGTGAGACAAGAAAATGAAAAGAATGGATTTACATAGGGTTGCCAGGTTCAGCAGAAAGGAAAAGAAAGAAGAGTCCNTGGATAAAGGACGGTGAGACAAGAAAATGAAAAGAATGGATTTACATAGGGTCAGTAAGAATCTGCTCAGAATATAGAGCTAAGAGTCCCACAGAATATCATTCTCCTTCCCAAATTTTCTGAGGTTAGGAATTCTAAAAACAATATTAACATTTAAAATATAAATTATTGTACTGCCATCATGACATAAGGAAGAGAAAGAACACCAGCAGACACCGGGGAATGTTTTGCTTCTCCATAATAGTGCATACTTCCAGAAGAAGAATGGGATGATAAATGAAGTCATCCTTATTTATGTGCTTGCTCTAGAATCTGTGTTGCTTGGAAACTTGTTATTTTTTTTGTACATTTTTCCTTGTTGGTAACTCCTCTTTGCTCACTGCAAACTTAACTTGGCGTTTTATATAATGAACAATGAGTTAAAAATGTGTGACATTTGTATCTTGTTTTTTTAGTTTCTAGACATAGTTTCCATGCTTCACAGTAAGCATTGGGCCAGAAATGCCAGTCATCTGTATTCATGTGTGCTCGAAGTACTCCTTTACAACGACTAAAATGAGCAATAGAAGCCTAATTTATTGCTCCAGTTTTGCTATAGCCTAGTTTTCCTTTTCAGCCCCAGGATATGGAATTGACAAGTTGCACATGGAAGCAATGAAAGATTTCACTTCTGCCAGAATGCCATTGCTGTGCCTTGCTTGGTACATAGATTCAGGGACATTCCAAAAATGAATAAATCAGTTCAGGTGATGTGTGTATTATTTCTAGTCCAATAGACAAGTTTCGTGTGAAGCAATAAGACACAATTCCATTCCTTTTTTTGCTACAAATAATTTTGAATTTTAGTCATAAACTATTAATTGTACTTATTTTGTAACTTTCTTCCTCCAGGGTAGACTTTTGAGGTGGTTAAAACTCAGCAGGATTTTTTGTCCATGTTTCAGCTTCCTTTCCCATCTAAAAAAAATGAGAACAAAAGATACACGTAATTCATTAGCAGTCTTAGGAGAAGACTCTAGAAAAGAAACACTCACATGTTTAGCTGCTAGCAGAAGAAGTTTTTATAAATCAGTGATGAAACTCAGTCATGGAGAGAAGGTGCTCAGAAGGAAATGTAAAGAGATGAAAAAGAGCAGTACAAACTACTCATCCAGCAGGATCTGCAGTTACTCAAATACAAACAGGTGAATACTTTGGAGTGATCTTTCAGCAAAATTGTGGGTAGGCAGCAACATTTCCTAAGAGGCATATTCAGAGTTGCATTCCAGGAAGGAGTACACATGTAGGATAATGCCGGAAGAGTGTAAAGACTAAAAATAAACATTCTATTGAAGGTCAGGATAATCTATTTTAGTAGCACTTGCACTCACTTAAACTGCAGTGCATTTGCTGGCAGGTGAAATTTTGGGTCATGTATTGTCTAAATGAACAAAGTTTTCTCTTGCAGACATTGAAATATCTTGCTTCCATATGACAGGGAGGGTAATTTCCTGTGGTACTCACTATAGTTACATTCCATACCTCATAATAATTTTTGATAGGTCACCTTAAAAAGTCTATATTTACTATGGATTTTACTGACTAAAGGAAAATAATTTTAAATTTAGCAGGCTACCTCAAGTACACGACCCTCCCCTTTCACTCCTACCAACCTTATGTTTATTACTATGAATCATTCTCTTTGAAAAAATGATGCATGATCTGTGTCGATTGTTGTGTTAATATACGATGCTAGTGTTGTTATATTTTGGCATATTTAGGTTCAGTTTCCCATCTTTGCAAAAACAAAAATGAAAGCTTAACATTAAACATTAATGAGATGTGTAAGCTCACCAGAAATGTTTGGGGATTTTTTTAGTATATTCCTGTGCAATGAATAAATATGAACATTTAAGAACAATTTCCTGATAACTCAAAAAAAAAAAAGATAACAGTCACTTGATTATATATTCTGGTTCCATATTTTCATGCATTCAAACACCATCAGACACTGGATAATTAAACAGTTTTAGAAAGTATCAGAATTGAACTAATTTGAGTTGAGAAATATTTTTGATGCCTAACAAAGGTAGATGATCTAGCTTTCAGGGGCTTGTCCATCGTTGTTTTCTATTCCCTCAGGCTTGGGGACAGGTAGAGCACTGTGAGGAGCATCCACCATCCTGTCTTTGTCCTAGTGGCCACACAGAGCTAAGATGAGGTGGTAAGCATCTTTTACATGTAAAGCACCTTCTCTTTTTTTTGTATACTTTTGTTATTAATATTGCTGCTGTTATTGCGTGTTTCTTTTTCCGTTGTGCTTTGTTTTCAGTAAATTCAGTAAACTGTTATCTCAACCCATAGTTAGTGTCTTTGTCCCTCTCTTGCCAGAGAGGATGGGGGAAGGAAAAGGGCTTATCCCAACAGAATGGCAGATACGTATTTGTCCACAGCTGACGCAGAGATTGTTGGTGGGATGATAAAACTAGAAAACTTGGGAAGTTGTTCCAGTAAACAACCAACCATCTACTAGAGCATAGAAAATATAAACTGTAGTATAATGACATAATAGGCTAAAATAAAATATTTAGAGATTACCATAAGACTGGGATTGCTCAGTACAATCAACACAATTATACTCTCATTATCATCCTGAATCAATCAACAATCTAGAGCTAAAGCCTAGTCACACAGCCACCCTGTCAACTTTACAGAAAGTCTCATGACTCTTAATCATCTAAAGTAGGATTAACTTCATTTTAGTGCAGAAAACTTTCTATTTAGGAAACAATATTAGCAGAGTAGACAAAGTCATATTTTATTACAAATGAAAGTCTAACGACTTCCCTCAGATGTTTAATTTTTTATCCTATTGGGAGACCTAATATGCCACTTTGTGACTGATCAAGAAACTCTTGCAATGAAAGAAATCTCAGTAGAAATGGGTCAAGTTGATTTGTCCAAGAAGCTCAGGGAGTAATGCAAAGAAACTAGCATAATCTCAACACAAAAGGGACCAGAGGGTGGTCTTTGTTTCAGATAAACCACTATCAACAGTTGACTGGTGGTGTAAATGTTTCTCCCTGTGTTCCTTGAAAGTGTATCTCCCCGAGTCAGCCAGATCAACATGAAGGGGAGTGAATATGCTGCTCAGCCCAACACGGAGTAGAAGAACAAAAGCAAGTCGTTTTTCTACTTCTACAAACAAAGTAAAAGAATTTCCAAGAGAACAAAGGGCTTGAGCTGGCTTCAACCCATGTATTGCTTCCTGCCGACTGAGGACACCCTGGATCGTGATAGTGAGCATATCATAGACACTGGGAATGGGAATCACAGTGATATTGTGATTGAACTGTGCACTGCATTTGCTGTGTTTTGCTAACTGTGACTTATATTTGGTGGTGTTATACAGTTTATTTTGAATCACTCTGATAAATCAGAAATCCTTTTCAATACCAGCTATGTTTAGAGTAAGTAAAACTGATATTAAATACTACAACCTCCACAATCTCAAAGGACCCAGTGAAAGTGTGTTGCACTCTGACATATTTAAAATGGGTAAATCTGTCAAGTAGCTTATCTCACTATTTGTCACAGGCAAAAAAATAACCTGCTCTGTGGGTGTATAAAAATCGTGACTGTGGGTTCTTAGGATTCCATAATACACGAGGGTACAATCCTCTAAAAGTCTCTTTATTACAGATCACCAGATATATTTCCCCTATATTACCACTAGCAGGCATACCAGCACAAAATCACCACTAGCTAGTAAAGCTATGATTAATAAAGTGAATATATATATACACACATATATATGCATATATGAAACTATTAAAAATTGCTACAGCAATCAATAATATAGTATCAATCAAATAATCAATAGTATAGAAGCAATCAATCATATAACAACAATAAATTGTAAAACAGCAACCAAATAGTTCTGTTCTATTACCAGCTACCAGAAACTTATAATTAGTGAAACAAACTTATCAACAGTATAACAGTGGGTAGTAATAATAAATTAGTTATGTGGATATGTAATATTAGTATCAAGTGAATTGGACGCATTTCAGAGGGGGTGAAACAACCCCAAAGAGGAGGACATATTGATGCAAGAAAGGAACTGAACCATCTCAGAGGTAGAGGACAAATCAAACTTAAGCCAGAAGTTGGACCAATGAAGTAACAGACTGAGTCTCTCTTCAAAGATAACGTGCACCACAGAATCTGAAGTCATCCAGGCATCCCCAGCCTGGGTCCAAGATCCCATCGAAATTTCTTTTCGAGATTTCAGCCAGTATAAGAAAGGAAAATTAAGTCCTTTTTATTTCATAGAGACTACTCTTTCATTGATGACTACATCAATCACCAGCATTCTGAACAGCCAGTAGATGTTGTCAGTTTCTATTGTTCACCCGTAAGAGCCAATACAAGATGAAGTTTTGTGTTTTTTCAGATCAATTTCATTTTCCCAAACTGTTTCCACTTTTTGAGATGATAAGTTGCCATTGCAGTTTCTTAGGTTTTGCACTTATTGCTGATATCTCAGGATGCCTCCTGTTTGTATGCAGCTGTATTTCAAAGATGCCAGCTGCACTTTTCAAGGGTGTTTCTGCTGCCAAGGCCTAATTCCCAGGCTCACAGCTCTCAGGCTGGCAGGCAATTTGTCTGTCGGTATTTTTCAACAGACATTTCCTTCTGTTCAGTAACATTCTCCTTCTAATCTCCACTAATCATGGCTGCTCACATCACCATTTTGTTTCTGTCTCTGCATATCTACACTGTGTAAATATTAAATTTTGCCCAGGATCTTTGTGGATGTGAGTCAACATATTCCTCCAAAACATATCCTTGCATGGTTTTAGAAGCTGATTTCAGTGCTGCTCTCCAAACCCAGCATAAGTGAAACAGCACCAGACTGAGTTCTTCCTACATTAATGAATGCGCTTAAATTCTTTCAGGCATTAAGTCATTATTATATTACCTAATACTGCATCCTAAATCAAGAAAAACATAAAAATAACTCTCCTACAGCATAATCTGCACAGTATGTCAGACACTTTTAACAGGAAAAGAGAAATATTTTGGTTCTCAGGAGCTACATGTGACCCCAGTTGCCCAGGGCTACTTGACCTGTAATGCAGATACCACCAATCTGCTCTGGAGACAGCTAGTCCTGAGTTTAATGCACAAGAATCACTTGTGTATTTAACGCATAGTGGGGTGGCATCTCTCCTATCTCTTAGGACTGCATCACCTACACTGGTGATACAGTCACCAGTGTGGATAGAGACCATGACTAATGATTTGTTTTAAAAATAGTTCCTGTAAAGTCTAAAGTAGGACAATGGATCTGCTTGGGAAATGAAGGCCAGATGCCAGAAAGCAGTTTAGTGCCTCATGCATGATATTGGTAGAAATCAGATGCGGAATTTAAAGCTCAGCTGCCATCTGAACCCAGAAAATGTCTAAGCTCTACAAACATCTCACTTTTCTTCTTTTTATATATATATTTTTTTTTTTAATATATATATGCAGGAGTCCAAAGTAATGTTTCTTTCATTCTGTGAAGGACTGAATTGTGACAGGGATTTGATTAGGGTGAAAGTGTGTTTCTCAAATAAGATCTTAGAGACTTGGAGCAAAGTGTCCAATCTTGGAGCACTCCATGCACATCTGTAGGATCATATTCTACATAAAAGGTAGAAATGAGTATCTTCTGAGTTGTGGTAGTGGTCCACATCCCAGTATTGACTAGAACACAGTGTCGTAGGATAGCCAGGATCATTTCCTACATTATTAACTTTTAATTTTTTAATTCTGAAGAGTGGTCTAACCACAAATTAGAAATCTAGCCTGTAGTCCTTTATTTTCCCAACCTGTGAAAGTTCTACCACTCTCCAGAAGAGAATTCAGGAATCTTTGGAATGCAGGAAGGAAATCTCCTGAATGCCCTTTCTTAGTTACATCGTAAAGCCACTATTAGAATATGCTCATCCTTATGCTGTTCATCTTGAGATGTGTGGTTTGGGTAAACCATTCTGTTAAGGCATCCAACTCTTCTCATTCAGCTTACTGAACACATGACAACTATATTATTGATGACACAATCTTGAAATTTTGAGTTAGTATGTTTGAGATTGAATATTTATTTTTATTTTTTAATCACACCTAGGAAGAAGGAGTCGGATAGAAATCTCATGAAATTCAACAAGGGGAAAGGTAATGGTGTCCTGGGCTACGTTAGCTAAAGTGTTGTCAGTAGATGAAGGGAGGTGAACATTCCCCCCTATTCAGCACTGGTGAGACCACGTGTGGGGTCCTGTGTCCTGTTATGGGCTCCTCAGTACAAGAGTGGCATGGATACACTGCAGGAAGTTCAACAAAGGGTGTCTGAAAGGATGAAGTGATATAGCATTTCTCCTTTGTGTCAGGGCTGAGAGAGATGGTATTGTTTAGCCTAGAAAAGGGAGTCTCAGAGTGTTTAAGAGAACTGAACCCACTGTTCATGTGAACCATTACTGGGCTACTCATATACAGTACAGCCTCATGATATGACTTCTGGATCCACCTAGAAAAAATATAGTTATCTAGCAACTGTAGAATTCAGTATAAAACCTATGGATACATTTGTGGTGATAATAAGCTAAGAAAAAAATAGGAAAAGTATATAGAAAGATAGCAACAAAAAGAGATGAACTGTTCTTCCTCTTAGTACTTTGTGCTTAAATTGTTCTGTTTATCATATCCTTATACCAAAATTCTGCATTTTTAGTTTCTTAATAAAGTGCTGCTTAGTCTGATAGGCATTTGAAAGCCACAGTTGGGTTAAGAAGAGTGAACATCCTCCTCCTTCTACAGAGAGGCATACTAAGCTTCACTGCAAAAAGAGATTCATGGCTCCAAGCAGTATCTGAAGTTAAAAATTCTCTTGCAGTTCTCTGTACATCTTAAATGTACTGAAAAGGAGCTGATCAAAATAGAGAAGGTTGCATGGCTATGCAGCAAAACCACAGGAAAAAGAAAAATCAGCTTGATTCTTTCTTTCTAAAACAGTTTATTTCCAGTTTACATGAAATTTCATCTTTTTCAACTGGAAAGTTATTTTAGTGGAACAGAAAAAAGGCAGGTACAATCACCCATCTTTATCCCAATATTATTCAGTATTCATTCGGTACTACATTCATCAGTAATTTTTTAGAGCATGTAAGGGTCTGACACTAGACAGTAAGGTCACTAATGTTCCTGCATTCAGCCCTTTCCAACGTGGTGTATCCCACGGTATTTCATTTTTTCCCTTTTCTTTCTTATTTGTCCTGGTTGGAAATATGTTTCTTTCAACCACCTCAGAAAACAAAAAACAATCTGAAAACACTACCAAATCCCAATCCTCCATATGAACAATTTATATTGTTAATTTTCTGGAAGATTTGTGTTATGGGTTTATGTGGAAAGATTTCATGTCTGTGAGAAGACACCAAAATCTGCACAGATGGCAACAGGAAGAGGCTAATTCCATGCTTGGTGAGGCAGATCTGGCTAACCTCTCTGGACAAAAATTTATATGGTGGAAAACTGTGAGAAAGGAAGAAAACGGTTACACACATTCCATCTCAAGTTATGGGAACAGCATCTATGCCTCATGGATACCTGGGACTTGGACTATATAAAAATTTTACCCCCAGAAGAACTGGGGACTCCCACCACTGAGGAGACCACTGTGAAGGACCAGAAGGATGCCACAGCCACAGCCGCAGCCAGGGATCCATGGTGCTCACTCTCTCTCTCCTCCCTACCCTTCCTTTCCCCACTCCCCATCCCGGCCCTTCCTTCTCCCTTCCTATTTCTTTCTAATTCTCTGCCTCACATTTGCTGTTAAATAAAACCCATGCTATTGACTTTGGCATATGGTCTGGTTTGCACATTAACTCAGGAAAAGACGTCTTATAACTGGATCATAAGATCAAGATAAAATAAAACTATGATAATAGTGAGGAGAAGTAAAAAATTGATAAAATCATATCATGGCAATCTCACTTTGACATGCTTCTGTTATACTTGTCTTTTTACCCAACATGCGTGACCTGAGTAGAAGCAGTTGTCATGGCTTTCTTTAGCTGCACCTTTTCATCAGGTTTCCATTGGGGAATACGTTTTGTATAGCAGCTTCTTCTTCATGTCCTAGATCTCAGAGTCCCACTTTTATAACACTCCAAGAAAATCACAATATCATCTCTTACAGGTTTTTAGTGACATTTTATTTCCTTTTACAGTAAGTTTCACAATACTGCAAGAGAGTGAGGTGAGTTGAATACTCAATTAAGTTTGTTCTAGGATGTTTCTGTTGTTTTGCCCAGTTCAGTAGATGTTTCTAGAGGGGCAATGGGTTTTTTTTTTGTGGTATTTTCAGCAAAGATTCTGAAGAGTCATCTGTTTTGCTGAGCTGACTTAATAAAGCTTTATTAAAAAAGAGCAGGGTGCCAGGGCTTTATTTAATCAATTTCTCGTTTTGCCCACCAAGAGTTCATCCTTCTCTGGAGTAGCAGAACGAAAACAATCTGATTCAGCATTTCTGTCCTGGCTAGCTTATGCATTTAGAAAAAAAACAGCTCAGTAGATCTAATGTCAAAATATATCCTTTAGTAGTTTGCAATCAGGAGACATTTTATATTTGCAACTCTTTACCCTGGATCACCATAGCTCCTTTTACTATTTTGCAAGATGTTAGCTGTATTAGCTGTTATCTGAAGGAGAGTTTTACTGCATGTATTGACTTGACTAATGTGATAATGAAGACTATGTCAAAACCTGATTTAACATGTCTAAAATTATTTTTTTGGTAACTTTTCAACTGCAGCAAAAACAGAGTAAATGTACTGTAAAGAATATGAATCCAAACAAGTTGTCTAATATATTAATTTCATCTTTTGATCTTTATAATTTTTGTGATAGTTTTAACTTAATAATTGCTGAAAACATAAGTTATTTTAAAATAATTTGAGTTGTAGTACTACTAGTATTCTTTAAGTCCCAATAAATAGGTACTCTAACACTACTGAGGATAAATGCATTTTATTGGTTGACTAATGTGACGTATGAGAGATTGAGTGTAGGTAAAAATACGAGGTATGAAAACATGATGTTACTGAACTCTACTGAAGTTTTGTCATTTATTTCTGAAATAAAAAGATATCACCCAAGATGCTCAATCATGATGGAAGTCATAGGCGATTTTCAAAATAAACAGCAGCATATTAACAAAAGATAAAGAGTAATACACAATAAAACACTGATGCTTTGCATTTGCTTGTAGATAATTATTAGAGCTGCATTTGGGTTTCATTCAAAATTTATTAAAAGTAGTAAATTGCCAACAAACCTTATTAGGAGGTTCAAGCACTGGGAAAAAAAATTCTCACCCCATAATAGCAGCCCAGCAGACCAAGATAAAAAAAAGGTGCCATAAGCATTCAAGTAAACAGTCCCAATGGTGCTCAGTGAAGCTGAAAGAAAAAATCTGTTTATGGCTTCAGGCCTTCACGTCAAAGAAATATGTCTCCACAGTGGTGATAGGAAGGGGGCAGTGACTTGGTGGTGGTGTCTCTGCTCTATGATTGGGAATGTTGACATTGTTTTAGCCCCTGTCTGCAGGAAGAGCTGAAGCCTTATTCGCACCATAAGTTGAATAAGGTTCCGTTTTTATGTTTATATTTATTTATTTATATTATATATATATAATTTATGTTTTTATTTTATTTATATATGTATATCTATTATATGTATATATATATATGTATACACATATATGTATATATATTCTTTATGGTTTTGTTTTATTTATTTGTTTGTTTATTTATAATGTTCCATTTTTATTCATATGCCTACCAGTGTCTCACCCAGAAGTGCTGTTGACTGACATCTATTTCAAAAACAGTGTAACCATCCAGCTACAGATAGAAATTAAGGTGAAGGTGGAAGGCAGTTTAACTAGAAAGAGGCGATTAAGTTCCTGTGTTAATAATGGAACAATACACAGTGAAAGACAAATCATTGCTAAGAAAAGCTGACCGGATCAGCTGTTACAGTGCAAAATTGAAACCTGGATTCTAGACTTGTCTTACAGAGTTAGTTATACAATTTATAATAAACAATTGTTAGATAAAATGGTGCTTATTGTGGTCAAATGAATATTTCTTCCTTTAAATTCTAAATTGACTGTTGAACTTGAAGGAACAGTTTGGCTAAGAGAGCCTGTTTGGCTCTTCTCTGGAAGTAATCAGTGACGGAAGAGTCACAAATGATGGACTATGAATTTTCTTCCAAATGGGGAACTGATGTGGAAGGAAATTAGAAAACCATGATCCATGTTTATATGCAGAATCATCATAAAATTTTTTCTGTTATTTTTTGATGTACTACAGCCCTTGCTTTTGTAAGAAAGGTGAACAGCAAGAGTTCATAACAGCTTATAGTCATGATAAAGCTCATTTGTTCCACTTGTCACTTTATTTCATGGCTCTTGCTTAAGTTTAATGTTTGTTATGTGCATTATTTGCTTTTCTTTCTCTAGGTCTGCAGAGTCACAGAAACTTTCCTTCAAAGTTGTTACCAGCATGGAGAAATCAACAGCCTGCTGTCGGTTTCCTGAAAGACCATAATTTCTTTTCCTAAGAAAGTAAGAACTGTCTGCCAAAACCCACTGACAACTAAAGGATTTTTAGGCTTATTAAAATTTTGATTACACTGATATACTGTGTTTTAAAAGCATGGACACCTTAGGTTATGCATTGTCTTCTTTTATTTGTTTGGAACAGCATATTAAGCGATTGAGTTCAAATACTGTGTCATTTTAATTGGTGCAGGAGAGCAATTGACTTTCAGTGGCAAAATGTCAAGTGCTTCCTTTGCCTCATCAAAGCAAATTTCTCAGGAAAAGACTATCATCTCATATAAATAGCAATCAGTGCAATTAATTTGTATGTTTCAATTAACTCATGATCTAATTATTGCATGGTCTAAGGATAGCAGCTAAGGACTTCAAAGAGAAAAAGTGTTTCTCCTCTCTAGATCAGTGTTTTCTATATTGTTGACTCACATCCATATACTTGAATAAATCCTCTGTGATAATTTGTTGAACTTTGCTGCTTCATTTCACACAAACTTTCAAGTTAGTTATACTATGAACCTCAAAGCCCAGTTCTACGAAACTGCCAGAGGAATTAAAGCTAGCTCAAGTGATAAAGAGAGATGTTCCACGAAGTGATGATTATATTTAAATTATTAATGTATTGAGACTAAATCCCTAAGACCTACTAACACATTAAGAGTATTGAATAAAAACTGAAATGAGGCAGAATGGGATAGAGCCAACAGAAGACTTGTGTGTCTGTAATGCTGTTGCTGATGTTTTGAAATGCCAGAGACCCACCTTTAGTAAAACAGCAGACTACTCTGAACAGGAAGAGCATTTCAGATTTATTTTTAGTTTGATAGAATTTCCTCTACATAAAAGTAGAGGAATTTAATCCAGCTGCAGTAGTTTATATTTTGATTCTGGTCATGGCAGTCATTGAATAAATTAAAGAAATTACACCTAAACATATATCAAACATAACCCTCTAGTGTCTCAAATTAGTACTGCTTTTATGGGATTAGATTGCTAACAATGATTCTTGCATCTCCTCTGTTATCAATCTATTTCTTTTTTAATTCAGCGTAACTTATTTTGCATGTGTGGACAGCATGAACAGGAAAAGAGATTTTGGTGTTCATAGTAGAATACCACATAGCTCAGGTTGTAATACTTTCTTGAAAGTGTAGAATTTAAACTTTTCTATGAAAACACTGCAACAGGAATCTCATATATATCATACGAGAATGATGTCTGTTATAGCCTTTTTTCCAAAAGAATACTCTCTATTGTCTTATGAACAAAAGACGAAAACATTCTTTGCTTCACTCTTTCAAACTCTGTAAGTGAGGAAGAGCCTGTGGGCTGTAAATTCTGTGTTGAAATAGCTTTTCCCTGCAGCCCACTTCTTTAGGTGTTTGTGAAGGGCTGATCTGGAGTCACAGCTCTTTTTCACAGTGTTCCATCCTAGCTGCTCCAGGCAAATGCAGAGCCATTGTTATAAATTCTGTCATTCTGAGTGATTTAGTTCTTCAGCGCATTAAACTAGGAGCTCAGGCTCTCCGCACTAGCTGAATTTTGCAATGGGACTCACACATGTAAAAGCTACATTGTGAGATGCCTAGGATTACAATGTCTTATTTGCCTGTTCCATCTAGGTCCTTGTAATCAGTACCTTTTGCTTTTTTTCTGACTACATGAATGGCTTTGCTTTTCATTTCACATTACTCTAAAATATTCTCCATGTTATGTATGGATTTTCCTGTTTCTCAGAGTAGTTGTCTCTTCTGTGAAGTTTCTGGTTTCTTTCATGATGGTTTTAAAGAAGTATGTCTTATGTCTTGCTGACCCTTCTGTTTAAATATACTGTATAACTTCAGTAAGGTTCTGAACCACTTTTTTTAAAAAGAGTTTTCTCCCCTGGTGGTTTTCCTTAAGGTCTTGTTACTATAGTTATGCAATAGCTGTTAGATACGAGTTGAGGATTTCAGTTGTTTTTAAAAGTTTTATAGTAAAGAATACACAGTAGTCTAAAAGAAAATATTTTCAGAGGTTCACAAAATTAAAAAGAAAGCAGCAGAAATATTTCATTAGCACACAGTTACTCTAACTCCACAAATGAAATTAGTTTGCAACTCAGATCAGAAATATTTAAATCCCAGCTGGCAGTATTCATTAAGTCATGACAGATCTTTACAGTCCCTGTTGTAAACACCTGGCTGGTTTTTAAGTTTACTTTGGCATTCCTAGACTTTCAAATTCATTCTAAAATTAGTAATTCATAACCACTATAGTAATTTTTTTAATTTCTCCTTGTCATATACCTGTTTTAGTGGAAATCAAATGGTTGGACTTCAGCAGCATTATTGCCTCCTTAGGAGAGGAATAAAGAGATACAAAAGTTCTGTAAGTCAGCTGTATTTCTACTGTACTTCTATTTCCAGCATGCCAGCATCCGAGTTTCTAAAAAGTCAGCAGGTCTTGCAACTTCCTACTTTTAGCCTTATACTTAATTATGATCAGAGCTGTCTAGGAAAGTATGGCTCTGAAGATATAGAGAAACTGAAAATCCAGGCCATATAACTAATAAAAATTTCAGCAAAGAAGGATAAAGAATTCAATCAAATTTATTACGGTTTTATTACTGTTATTTTAGAAGTCCCATTGGAAGCATCTATTTTTCTTTTCTGCAGGTGCAAGCAAACACTTTTCATCCCTATCTTAAACCTGTACAGCACACTCACACACACACACACACACACACACACAAACTGCTTCTTCTCCAATTCTTCAGCAAATATAAAAAGACCACACTGATTCCTAAAAACTCATAGCACCTTGCAGTAGATGTCCTGACTTTCCTGAATTCATGTACTCTCCCTTTCTTTCCATCTGGACACTGAGTGAAATGAAGAATCACGTCTCATCAGACTCTGTATTTAAACTTCTGAGGGATCAGGAGATCAAGGAACACCACAAAATCAATCTCCCCTACAGGAGAGACACAGTTTAAAACATCTCTGATAGAGTAGATGCATATCCACAGATCACTCTATCCTCTCCCACTAAATTGTCTTAGAAGACGTAATTACATTCTCCAAGACCCAGATCATTGTTTACAGTCATTTTGTAATGAAGAAAATATAGGATTACAAAGGTTATCTTCCGTTGTGGGATCCAGTGCTGTCTAACATCAATCAATCTTCTTAAAATTGTTTAGGTTTTTTTCCAGCTATTCTGACATGGAAGTTAGGTTCTAAAATAACAGCTTTCTGAGGGGTGATTAAAGACCAGACTTAATTAATGTTCAACTGTGTTCATTTACTTCAGTGCTAACATTACTCATTAGCTTACATACCTTTTTTTAGAAATTAACAGAATTAACAGCCTCAGTCCTGTATTATTAAGTTTTCCTGTTCTCCAAGCACTTTATTGTTTCATCCTGAAAGACTGAAGTCCCTTTTTCTTATATATTCTGATTTTAGAATGTAGGTGACCTGAATTGTCCATAGCAATTTAAGTGTCATGCCACCAGGTGAGATATATTGAAGCAAAGTTAGACAGTTATATATATCACCATCTATGCCAGAAATAGTTCACCTCATATATTTTAAAAATAGGTTTTATTTTTTCATGCCTGAATCACATTAATGAGTTATTGTCATTCTCTTCTTAAGGGCATTAAGGGTGCTGTATCTCCTCATTTCTAACTGAAAGAAAATTACTTTTCAATTTGGCTAATTTTTTCATATTGAATTTTCATGTAGTTAGTCCATGGCTCTGTTTCAATCATAATATTATATTATGTGCTGAACAAATGGAGCCCACTTGTTTTCAAAATAAGGCTGGAAGTGTATGTGAAGTTGGAATGATATCTGGAATGAAAGGGTACACAGTCACCTGTAAGGTGGCAAGGACCTCTGGTTTGTGAGAAAAGTCAACCAGGATTCAACATTTAATAACAAATAAATAAGAGACAAGAAAATATGTGGCTACCTGTGTTGATCTGTGTGTGTGTGCAGGTGTGTAAGTGTATTGGCATCTCCGGAACACTTGCTGGAACTATAAACAAGAGCAGCAGCAAACAAACTGAGAGAATAATTATTCTTAGTCTGGCATCAGGCAATCCAGGCAGCAGATCATTCCCAAGACATTCTCATCATGATTACTAAGAGACAATGTGTTCTTCCTAAATATTTACCTCTTCCCATTTTCCTTTGCATGTGGTACTTTTTAAAGAAAAGATAATTTTCGTATCGTTATATTTAGTTACTTAAATATGGTAAGATAAGCTGCCCATGATGCAAACATGAAACTCTTCAAGATCACAGCAGTTCCCTTGTGATTTGAGCAAGATTTATAAATATTAAAGCTACTTCCTGTAAATGTTAGGTATAGCATATGCAAATACCTCTAGATGTAAACATAGACTTTATATTTGCAGTTGTAGCTTAAAACTGTCACAAATTGTCAAATACTTTTAGACACTAAAGTCATATCTTTGGAAATATACATTGCAAGGCATTAAACAAAGATTTCCAAACATTCTGGCTGATCAGTGTTTTGCTGTTATTAAACCATGAAACTACACGACAATACTCCCAGAACTGACAAACAACAGAACATCCACTCTTCTTTGTGTTGCAAGGATCAATGTGCCCAAAGTTCACAAAATGAAAACTGAAGCAGTGCTAAATTCATTTTGGTGCTTAAGAGGAGATAAAAATTTCAATTATATAACAACCTGTATAATGAAAAGATAAGTCAATCCAACAACAATTTAACCTCAAATGCAGCCTTCTTGTTTTCTAAAAGTCTTAGAGACCATCTTAAATGCATGTCAAAGACCAACACCTGAATGCTTACAGAAAAATCAAAAGACATGAATGATTTATAGATTTGAGAAAATAATGAATTCTGTAAAAAGAAAATACAGGAGATACAACTATTTTTGAACATCCTTGAGAAAAAAAAATTGTGCTTGTATAAAGCATGCCAAAGGATTGATAAGTGTATGCAAGAAGTAAGATTGAATATATAGAACATACTAGAGCTTTTTGGTAATGGGAAATTGTGTCTGAAGTTAGATGATGTTAATGCTTAGCAAATCTAAACTATGAGATATCCCAGGACATTTCTTACTTAATTCACACAGAGTATGTCAATCAGACAAAATGAGAACTTGTCACAAAATTCAATTTTTTTCCTATCAATTCACTTTATGTCCAATAAAAATTAGTTTAAAATATATATTTTTTTAAAATTCAGAAATTAAAATATTTTGTGTAGCTTTTGTGAAGTTACATTTGTAAATACAATTATATTTTCTGTGGTCAATTATTTTCCTAGTAAGTCAAATCTAGCTTGAAAAAAAAGTGAAAGCTGTAAGCTTTCAGTCATGCCTGAAATTTATTGCAATCAAAATATAAAAACCCACAAAGCTCCAGAAATTTTAAAATTTCTTTGGTATATAAATGTCTATAGCATAAAATACTCTTTACTTTTATGTCACTATGATGTAATAATAAATGTGTCATTGACATTTGGCATTATGCCAGACACATGGCGCTTTTAAAAGCACTTTTTTTCTTTCAGCAGTTATTTCCACTGTGTAAGCTATGCTAAGGTTGCCCATCCACATCTTTAAATCAGTGAACCACTTCAGTAAATACAGATTATTTACTGGTAAAAACAGATTTATTCTGCCTAGCTGTTGCCAGAATGTTTAGCAGAAATCAAGAGTCTGTGGAATAAGTGAGCTCATGAGATGGGGTCTCCATTTTGTTCAGTGTCAGAAACTCATCATTTGTTGTAATTCAAATGCTTCGTGTTACACAGCTGATACATAAAATCTGAGGAGCAAAATTAAGTTGGGAAAATATTTCAGAGGAACTGTATGAGACCAGACTGGAACACAAATCTGCTTTTCTCCTATGTAAATAGAATAAATAAAATGTTTGGATTCTACAGACCAAAGAAATGACTGTATAGAAATGCCTACTTCTCAGTTAACAAAGGAAGTTTTTTATTTCTGTGACATAGCCCTTGATTTCAGGTCTGCCAAGTATCCCTATGGCTAGAACTTCTTAGCTCATTTCTTCTTAATACTATGTGTCTACTGACCACAGTGACAATGAAGGAAAGATAGAATCAATTTCACCATGACTCTCCTTGGTTTAAAACCAGTAATTCAGTACTTATTCAGTTTCTGCTTCCTTGGAATGTGGTCTACAAGTCTGCTTTTATGTTATTTTTTGTCCAGAGAGGTTCATGAGTCTTTAGAATTCTTTCCTCATTTTAAAGAAATATTCAAACATTGACTATGCAATATTATTACAATAAATATAGAGAGCATATATAATAAAATTCCTTACCTGTGTTCCATTAAACAAAGCACAAATGTGGGACATAAAAATGGGTTAATTTGTAACTTGTAACTCCACAGTAGAATAGAGACAACATACACACCTAAGCAGAACATTTTCAGTAAAAATATCCTTTGAGAAATGGCTTAGCAAAGTAGCAATTTGTTTTAAATGAAACCTAAACAAAGACAGAAGTTGCAAACTGACAGCTTGCATCTTTCCAAACCTACTTGTTTCTCACATTAACAAGACTATTTCATGTTTCCTTCCCCCCCACAGTATGTTAAATTCAACACAGTGTAACATACCATAGAAAAATTAGAAATGATAATATTTTTTCTGCATTTCTAATTTTTTTCTTATTCAATATTTTTTAAAAAGTTTTAAATGGTTTTAGTCAGTTCTATTTTCCCATTAACATTTTTATTTTCTGTTCAAACAATATTTCCCTTTAGCAAATGCATGTATTTAGATCCAAATTTTATTTTCAGATATGGGAAACGGTATTTTGAAAACAGTTTTGGGGGCTACTATTGGCATGCCTTTAACTGGAAAAAAAAAGTGATAAAATGGCTTTGCTGGTCATGACTAAGACAGTCAGAACCTGTCTAAAACTCTAAGAACAGCTCTGCCCAAAGAGATACCTTATACTCTAAAGAGACACCTTCAGTTCTTCCTATAGACTCAGCATTTGTCTTAAACTACGAAGAATGAAAGCACTCTACGTGCAACCTCCTGTTGCCTATTCAGCTTAACACAATGAATACTGTATATACATCATGAAACATCTATTATTTTCACTAGTATAGTTGTTTTAAGATACTGCAAGAATGATTATGATTAGAATTCAAATGCGTGTAAGTTATAACATGTTTTGAATTAGCTAACTAATAACACATTAACATCCACTAGCTGTTCTTTTCTACCTTCCTCAACTCTTTTAGTGGTTCCATTCTAGAAGCCTCTACCTTTATTACATAGGAGGAAAGGAGATGAGCCACTCCAGGGAAAATTCTTGGAATTTATTTTAAAATCTAGCCAGTGCAGTTAAAGCTGATAGACTCTGCACTGAATCCACCGTGTTGAAGACATTTGCCAGCAGAGAGACAGGCATGGAGATCAGAAGCAGTTAGCCAGAAAAATAGAAGGAAATGTAACTTTCTGATTTGTAACAGCTGGATTTTTAAGCATGTATCTGTCAAAGCCTTAATGAAACCTAGACTAATAGCCAAAAAGTTCAAAGGCAGAAATCTGCCTTGTTAAATGAAAGGTCAGTCTAATCTCATGAAGCAATTTAAGCTAATTAAATACAAACTAGTAGCCTTAGATTACCTTATAGCTAATGGAAAGAATTAGACATATCTATTTTATGATGAGAAGACTTTCTTTTCAGTTTTTACCTCTTTATTAAATTCTTATATGGAATACCTTAACTGCTTAAATTTAAAAGTTAACTTGTAAGCCCTGAATTATACAGCACAAACATTAGCCAAAATGACTGGAAAAAAAAATCCAATCTAGATCTAAAAGAAAGATAGATTTCTCGTCAGTAGGACTTAGTGATACAGAGGGGTTTGGATTTAAGGGTTAATTGCTTATTGTGGGCATTACTGGTATTGCTAAATTTTGCAGCTGCTTCTTAGACAATGTATATTGCTTGCTCAACACTTATTATGCTTGCCAAGCAGAAGGGGGAGGATGTAGGGCCATTGATAAGGGATAGAGACTGTGACTCCAGGTCCTGGTTTCAGATCCTGGAACCAGCTAGAACCAGCCCTGGAGTTTGGACTTGGACCAGGAACTTAGAGAACATGCACAAGGAAGCGGGGTAAAAAGTTTGAGCCCGAGGAAGAGATTTCCTTCATCTGAGGAAGACCTTTACTTCATCCCAGAGACCCCGGCCCACACCCACCAGGCAGCAATGCGCAGGCGCATTAAAATGCCAATGACTTTTGAGCTAATTATAATACAAAGCGGGGACAGATAATGAATATGTATAGGCATATTGTGTAATCTAATGCCTATGTAACTTGTAACCAGATATATGCCAAGCTGAGCATTGCCGGGGTATGCACGTCTTTGGAGGACAACCTCCCATGTGTCCGGCGTAGTAATTAATTAATAAAAGCATACCTACTTTACATTAGCTTCACAAGTTGATTGTGCTTGGAGCTTGAAATTCTAAGCAAAAATGTCTTCCTATATCTTGAGGTTCTTCTACTAAAACAGGAACTGTGTAGTCACTCCAATACATTGACATAAAATAGCTGAGTCATTTAGTATGGCATGAATCTGTAACTTTAAGAAAGAAATTTCTCCTGATGAGGTTCTTTGGAGAAGTGTGTAAGTATGAATCTATAGAAATTACCACAATGTTATCTAATTTGCAGTGTTGATCTTGGTGGGATCTGTGAGAAAGAACTCTTCAAGTTTACTAAATAAACCCCCAAATAACACCCATTCCCTCCAAGCCCCCCAAATTATCGTTATTCCCTTTTTATGAAGTATAGTGTTTTCTTGAAGGAACTTCAATCCTAACCTGAGTGTAAAGTGTAAACTTCACAAAATTGGCCCGTGTTTCTCCAATAGATAGAGGCAGACAGTGTGAAACCTTTGGTGATTGTTATTGCAAAGAATCACAGAATCATGGAACTATTTACACGGGAAAAGAACCTTAAGATCGCTGGGTTATCGAACTATGCTTGTTTTCTCCTTTTACCGCCTGTAATGTTCCACCCTATGAAGTCAGTCATTCTTTTAAAAAAGCAATCTGAAAAATCTTTATTGCATGCAACAGCTTCACAGCCAGGTACTCAGAACAGAACTTGAAAAAGTCGAAGAGTTTTTGCTATGTCTGTGGCTTTTCCTTGGTAGTAAGGGGTTTTCTCATTGTTTAACCTTTGAATCTGCAAAAATTATTCCCTGGAATAAATGTAGGTGATACAAACACCTGAAATATATCTGAATTATTTGACCATTCCACTATTAATGAAAAGGTAATAGATGTAAATGTTATTTTAAAAAATCACTATGAAAACTCGCAAAGACATACATCATATTTGAGAAGAAACTGCTTCACCAGATATCTTAATAAATTGTTTTTTACATTTATATAAAAGATTGGAGTCTATGTGTAAAACAGGATTACACAATCTTAATACTAGGATTCTCTTGCCTATAAACCCTAAAAGGTCACAGAAACAGAGCAGTGCTCACCTCTTAGCCTATTTCCCATTGAAGATACATGATAGCAGCCAAATTAGACTGACAAGCTCAATATGGTCAGTAGTTTATAGTATTAGACTAATATTTTTTGATAAAATTATTGTCATTACTAAAACGAAGTCCTTCTGGGAACTGAGTTACAGAAATATTTTTTTAAAATTCTCAGACCTTTCAACAAGTATTGCCAACAATTAACAGTGCCTTTTGGGTTTACAGTGTTCATGGTATACAAACAACTTATCAAACTTCTGTTTTGCTGTAGGTTATGTTTAAGGCCACCAGTAAGAGCTACAGTATCAGCAACTTCATTCTGGCTGAAACATTGCCATTTCTGGCTCTTTTACTTTTGAAACTGACCTGTTCACCCCAAAAAATAGCTGGAGTAATACAGACAAATATGCTTGCTCAGCCCTTGAAAAGCAAGACTAACAGTATTCATACTTTGTAGTTGCTAATAATGCTGAAGTCTACTTCTAATAATTTAGAAGAACATGTTGCTATTAGCAAAAAAAGAAAAAAAAATGCAGGAAAATATGTTAGTGGATACATGCAGGAAAAGTCTTTAGCTGGGTCTTGTGGTTTCAGTAAAAGGCAGTTGTTAACTGTTCCTTTTCACATTTTATTTACAAAGTGCTTCACATATTTGAATGAGAAATATGGTCAAGGTAGTCTACAATGTGTTTGTATTTTACATTAATTCAGGGCTCTGACTGCCCTCGTCTAAGGAACCAGATTCCTAGGTTGTTCCCTCAAGCCCAGGCTGGCAGCTTGAAAACTGTCTCTCTGGTATTTTGTGTACGCCTGTTGAAAGCTGAGAAAAAAGAGCATCAGAATGATCCCACTTAAGCCCTGTGGACAGTTAAAAACCTAGCCAAGCATCCCAAAGGAAGTAGAGACAGATGAGTCTGCTGTTCTACACAGGAAAATCAGTAAGAGACTCAGTCAGAAGCTAGGAGGCCATGAGAGACACTGAAGGTGCAAAAGTCGAACAGATAGTCCTACAGCCTTGAGCATAAACAAGAGAGAGGGATTTTGTTTCTGTCAGAATTCTATTCTTTTGGAGTAGCATAGAGCATCTCTGGTTTCCAGAAAGGGATAACATCTTTTTCTTTCAGTTGCTCCTTCTTTTATTTTCTATTAAAAATAACTTATTTATTTTCAGAAGCAAGAACTGATTCAGGTTTTTTATGTTATGCAGTGGTTGTCTTAAAATGATAGCAAAGTCTCTTATGATGTTCTGTCTGTCCTTTTCCTTACAGCAAGAAATGAGTCACAGAACATTTAAATGCCTTTTTTTTCCTGCTCAGTGCAATTAAAATCAGAACCTGATTATTTTATTTTGCTGTGTTTCATTTACTTAAAATTGCTGTAATTTTTCATTTCAACCAAGTTTAACTTTAATTCAAATACAGAATTTGTTGTCGTTCTTGTTTTCAGCAGGAGTAACTGTTTCTTTCTCATTTCAGCATATTTTGTCTTGACCATTTTTTCCAGTGTCTTGTGCGTATAAACGTGTTTATACACCCTTTTCCATGCCCACTTTTGTGTGCAGTTAATTGAATTTGGACATGCAGTGTTAAATCACCCTTCTAGTTGGTTTGAAGTTGATTGAGTTTTAAAGAGATGTATCTTAAAAATAATGACTTCTCCATTTCCCTTGGTAGTTTTAATAGTTGAATTCAGTGGTTAACAATTCTATGATAATTATAGTATTGTATTACAAAATTTTTATAATTTGTGAAGCAAGAATAAAAGATTTCAAACCACTTATTCAAAGTGTTTGTAGAAAACCATTTTTATCTTTTAAAGCATATTTACTTGCACATTTTGTGATCAACTATTCCTAACATTTGATTCAAACTCTGTGTTTAAACCTAACAGGAAAAAAAATGTCAGTAATTTGGGAAATCAGGTTGTGCAACTCAGATCAGGGAACAACGCAATGAGAGTTTTTCTGTATGTGCTTTTGCATATCTGCTTTTCACAGTGGTTGCCACACTTGAGAAATAGGACAGAAATTAAGTGTGAGCTAATACATGGTTAAGTAAAGAGAAGCATGGACTAGGACTTGGTTCAGCAAAATATCTGCTGCTCTTTGCAGAGGTATCTTCTAACATCCTTCTTACTTTATACGCACCAGATAACATGGAAACCAAAAAATTATTTACATACCCCTTCGAAACTTTATGTGGTTATGTCAAAGCATATCTTTATCATCCTGAGGGTAGAACATATCTGAAAGATTCAGTACCTTTCACACAATAATGGTCCAGAATAGATTTTTCGTCTATTCTGCTCCCTTTGTGATACACATATTTTGCAAGGGTGAGAAACAGAAGCAGCAGCTCCTTTCTTAGGTGTGTAAATTGAGCTAGTGGAACAGAAGAATCAGTAACTCTCCTCCAACCTGCTGTTTGCTGGTTATTGGCCAGGGGGTTATTTGTTTGTTTGAACTTGACGCTCATTAGTTTCACTTGATGGTCCTTGGATCCTGAACTGGCAGGATTTGTCTACTTGAACATCTGCATTGAAATGCACTAACATTCACCATTTGAATTTATGTATTCCTTGGAACTAGAGCCAGTGCAGCCTTTTTTCCTCTGGTTATTGCTACTATTTTACATCTGCGTATGCATATCAATGTGGACATTAAAATAGAGCTGCTAAATCTTTCCTCTTAAGTACCATTTTTTTTTTCCTCTAACCGAAAAAGAAATTTAGGAAGTTTACCTCAGCTGCAGAGATCTTCATTACAGATAAATCAGATATATACAGTGTGGAACCACCCTTACTGACCAAGTTAACACTCCCTTGAAGAAATTACGAGCTTCACTATCACCAGTGTCTAAAGACATTTACATGATGGAGTGTCAGCAGTAAAATTGTCAGTTATAATTGGTATTTTCTAGGTTCTGAAAATGTTCAGTCTCTTTTAGTCATAAGACATTACGAAGTGGGTGATTAGGGATAAATGTATATTTAGATGGTTCAGATACGCTCTTGTAACTTCTGGTTTGCTAAGGCCACAGGTTTTCCTGAGTAGAATACGTGTTCTTGTATTTTGGGATAATCATGTCTTCTAATGACCAAGGACTTATGATCTTTACACTTTTTACCTCCATCATTTCACATAAAGCCAGGTTTGCTTGTAAAATATTGTATTTCCCTTTTTTTATGCTGGTAATTTCACCTGCTTTCATAGTTTTTTCATTTCCCTGACTTCACACATTACAACAATAAAAGATATTCTATGTTTGTCCTGTGTTCAAGTTGTGATTTTTTAAAACTCTTCCAGGTGACAAAACATGTACTGCATACTATACTTGAGATGGAGCTCTTTCATGCATTTCTACAGTAAAAATTAATCAAAAAGAAGAGAGCAGAAAAAAGCAATCTGGTTTAGCTCATCATTAAAATATTCTTCTTTTTTAAAGGAATAATTGCTCATTTAATTTTATTATTTCAAGATTCCATATATTATTTTTTCAGCAAGATTTTAATCAACAGTAAAGAACACAGAATTTTCAAGGCTTTCTGCAACAATTCACAGCCAGCTCTCACAACTTGTGTGTACCAGGAAACTAGAGAGAGTTGTGACTTGAGTGCTTTGAAGACTGAAAAATCAGGCCAGTCTCAAACTGTTAAAACAACACTTTACTAGATTGACATTAATTAACGTCACATGTTGCCAATAATTAGTTATTGCACATTCTTAATCATTATCACTGCATATGGCAAGCAATCCTCCCTTAACAATCATACTGCACCAGCTGCGAATATGCAAAATCACGAAGCTAATGCTGTGCAGTCAGCACTAATGGCTGCAGACTATGATGTTCTTATTTGCTGAGCTCAGTATGTGCCCAACCTGAGGTCCTCTCCCTGCTTCCACCTCCCCATATGCTAATTCTCCTACCCATCCGTGCTTGGCTACTTCTAGTTTTTTTAAAGCGAAACCAGTCCTTATCCAGCTCTACAGTACACACGCAAAACCTCAAGAGGTCTTTTGTCCAACCACCTTCTGAAAGAAGGGTCAGATCTTAGTTTGCACCAGAATGTTCTTGTAAATCTTTGAAGACTGATGCATCACAACATCCCTGGGCAATCTGCACCACTGCTCAACCAAGGGGAAAAACACTTGACCAGCATGGAGTTGTTTAAGTTCCCAGAGCCTTGCCGCTTTCAGCCTCTGCTCACACTGGCGAGACCATAAGAAAATCGCCCAGGGTAATGAGCTACTTGCTGCGAGGTTAACACAGCCAGTTCCTGTAACAAACTGGTAACAAAAGGCACAGCTGGGCCTTGTATTGTCAAGCACAGATCCTGCAAGCCTGTGGCCTGTCACTACTAGTGATAATATTAATTTTTTGGCCCACTGGGTATAGAAAAGCATCTCCAATTATGCAATTGTTGCTAATATTTAGGTTTAAAATAAGCTGAATATAAAATCTGCTCACTCTGCTTCACCTTTCGTGGGTAAAACAGGCCTCCATATCTGGCTAGATAAATTTATTTATTGTTATCTTGAAATATTTTAATCTATTTAATTCATTTCCAAAGCAGTTTGAAAACATGAGGCACAGTAAAAGCACCAACACAGAATCCTATGGAATGAAGTCTCAGGTGGTGTCCTATTGTAAATAATAATCCTTACTAAATTATAACTTCATATTAAATTAGTTTCTGCAGACTTCATAAAAAGGTATTTTCTGTAAGTCCAAGCATAATGTAGGAACCTGGAGGCAGGTAACTGTATGCTTAACTACTTCCATCCCTCAAGTTTGTTATGCTTTCAATAGCTATCTCTGAAAGTGACATTAACGTTATTTCCTATTGCACAGAACTCGACATATAAAATAATTTTACTTGTTTCCTAATTATTATTATTCCTATTGATTTTGCATACATTATGGAAGGGCTTATATTCGTAAGGACTTCTTCAGTTTTTTTCTTGTCTATGGGGTTTCAGTACTATTTTAAGTTCTGTGTTTCTCCTGGGTCTTCACACCTTCCTCTCTCATATCTCACATCTCACTAGATCTGCACGTTTCTTTCAGTGATTTTTTATAAACCTCTCAGGTTTTTATTTTGTAATCAACTCTGGAAGAAGAGCAAAAGTTAATATGCTAACTGCACCAGACATTTATGCTTGTATGTGTCTATTAATAAAAGATACCAAAATCCAGAGTTTCTTTCATCTCTTAGAATGATGTTGGTTTCTCATTGCACTGAAATATAACACAAGAATACAAGTGGACATTTTTTTCAAGAAAAGGAGAGAAAGACACACACATTTTAAATCTTTGATACTCACTCTTTTATTGTCTTTATTCTGTGAGTCTATGTTGCCATCCATCTTAATACTGTAATTCAGAAAACACAGAGGATGAAGTCAATAATTAAATTCCAAGTGATCATGGATCCTCTTTTTTTCTCCCAATACCTTTTTAATTTTTTTTCCCCACGATGCTTTTCTGTTTAATATTTATTTTTATTTATTTCATTTTTATTAATGCAAATAGTTTCATTTTATTCTCTAAGGAAATAACAATGTATATGACAAATCAGGAATATCAGTATAATATTTCTGGTATTAGAATAACACATCCAGAACACCATTTCAGTGGGAGATCAGATGAAATTCACTCTTTCTAGGAAATGTGTTCTTTTTGGTGAAAAAAACCCAAACAAATCAATCTTTCTACCACATTGATTATCCCTGTGTTTCCTGAAATAGACACTCTTATATGGATTAAGGCTTGAAAAAAATTCAAGGATGAAGGTATTATATAAACCGTAATCACAGTGAGTTACTGTGTATTATTCTGTGTTGACATATCATAGTTTGTATCAATTTTAGGTTTGCTTTGATGAGATTTCTGAACATTTCTTAATGCCAGATTGCATTAAAGGGCACAAGTTTTCTTACCATTGTGTTCTAGTTTGAAAATTCAAATTACTATAGTTTATTAGTATTAGCATAGCATTTAATAGACTGATAATTATTGGCTGCTGATCTTATAGGCTGTTTTCTAGATGTTCACTTCTAAACAGTTTTCTTTTCTTCAGTTATAAATACATTTGCTCATTCTTTCTGCAAAAATAGATGACTGGAAATAATCATACAAAGCATACAGAGAACTACATAAATTTGGGGTAGACCATACAAAAAATATTTGCTTTTTTTCCTATGTGGTAATAAGGGAAATGAATATAAAGAAATTTCATACAACAAAGTTTTAGTTCAGAATACTATTTTAGTTTTGCTGGGAATACAGTTAGTGTCTCTATTTCTTTATGTGCCTAACAGACTTTAGACTGTGCATTTATGCTGTTGGAATACTTAGAGCTATACTAACCCTAAGCTAGTAAAGCTCTGCTCTTCTTCATGACAGCAATTTCCTCTTTTAAGCTAAGACAGACATTTCAGGCAGTACCACCACCAAATCTTTGAAGTTGTACATGGCATAGCAAGTGTCAACTTTATCCCAACTTAGTGAAAGTCAAAGTAATCAAATTAGCTGATACCTTACTAGGCATACACAAAACGTGGAGTTCAATACTGAGATGCTTTTTGCACAGGAAGAGAAAGATCTGATCCCTAGGTGTAACTCTGAAGATATTAAAAACTTCATTTTTCTCTCTGAGCAGCACAAAGAAATCTGTCATTTGACTTTGTCTCCTATCAAGGAGTTACTCAAGATCAGATATCTCACAAAAACTCACTACCTCATCATGTTAGACCTAAATGAAAAGTTCAAAATCAAGCTTCAAAATGGGGACCAAAATGTCACCTCTTACACTTCCACTTTCACCAACAAACTGCACTGTTGACGCACATTTGTGTAGCTTCACCAGAAGATGTAAGTGCACAACTAAATTATGTTGCAGTAATCACGGTAATAGTATGCTGAGAGGAAGGATCTGTGGATCAAAGCCCAGGGAAAACACAGGTTGTGTTGTCAAGGTGAATTCTCACTATTTGTCTTTTTGGCATTGGGTTCTGAGGTGAAGCGACCCTTCATAATTAAAGGAAAACTGCAGGCACTCACCTTCAAATGCTGCTGCAGTCTATGAATACTAATCTTACCTTAGTACCTGTACAGATGAGAATATCAGAGTTGTATTAGAACTTCCATTATTTGGCATTTCCTCCTGTCTTGCTAAGGCACTGAATTATTAGGCAATGGTTATAATAATTAATGCTTCAAAAACTCCAACTAGTTCTCTCCATTCGGAATCTAGAGAATTTGAGTTTACAACCTGAGTTTAGAAATTTCATTTACCATGTACATTGTAAATATCAGGCATGTCAGTAATATGTCTGACACACTTAAATTGCTATTTCTCTCAATTGCTTTCTTCTGCTGCAAAAATTGCCATTCCTGTAATATATTTCTTTATTATGTCTTTGATCAATTATGCTCTCAGCTCTAACTTTGATTTTAAAAAAGCAGGTGTTTTGGCTTTTACTGCTTTGTGATACTGTCAGACTGGAAAGAATTTTATATAAAGCAGTACATTTACCTTTATTTAGTAGTGGTGGTACGTTACCCTTTGGTGTCCACTTCATCTTTTGTAGTTACATGAAAGCATAATGGAAAAATTCAGGTGTGTTGTCTTGCATGCAGTGTTTCAGGAGGTAAGAATTGGGTCTTCACATGAATAACTCAGGGAAATTACTGAAAGACATGCTGGAAAAAATAATCTGAAAATATTCAGTAGGAAGGAATGATGACAGATATTAAAAAACCAAAAACAACCCAACCCAAACAAACAAACTCTGAACCAAAACAGATAAATAAATAAGACTAGTCTTAGTATGAGATATATAGACAATTGAAGGTATGGTATCAGAGATGTAAAATTGAGGAGTGTGAAGCATTGAATTGTGTTTCAGTGCCAAAGTTTTTGGCATAAAGTAAGAAATATAAAATAAAAGCCAATCATTCTATTATCTTACTTGTGGGAACCAAGAGCGGTATTTTATTTATACTATTTATATTTATTTCCCTTCTGCATTTGTTCTGGTTTCCTTCTCTTCATCTGTCTCAGACACATTTCAATAAAATAAAATAATGTCTCTGGTTTGTGTTCAGATGCTGTTAAGGATCCCACAGCAGCCTTGGTTTTCTATAGTTTTTAAGATACCTCAAACAGATTGCTAGTGAAACAAAAGACAAGTGATAGCAGATGAATACAAAGAAACAGTGAAGTAATAAGGATGTTGATAATGAAAATAACTCTTAAAAATTTTAAAATAAGTCTGGCAGTGACCAAAATCAGATACCACTGGAGATGTGAAGGAAGCTTTGTACCAAGTACAGTGACTTCAGCTCTGTCCCTTAACAGCAGAGAATCAGGATCAATCCTTGGTCGTGAGACCAAGGACTGTGGGCTGGCTTGCATCCAGGCTGCTTAGTACCAGTTGCATTAGGATGAAAACAGTGCATTAATGTTTTGTATCATCTGGGTCCCCTGTGATGCCTCTGAAAGCCTGTTTTGTACCTTTTTTTTTCCACAATGAATGAGATACAACAAAAGGGCTGTGGTGCACATGACCAAAGTGCACTTTTTCCCTGATTTTGAAAGGTAGAGATTCAGTCTGGATTTGTAGAAAGGTGGAGCAGAGGGAGCAGAACTCTGGGCAATCTCATGGTTTTGCTGTCCTTATGAGCACTCCTTTGAGATAACTGTCTTTAGAATTAAATAGAATATTTCTGTGGGAGGACCTAAACCCCCTCTCTTGGGATAGCAGATTAACTGTTGAACTAGGTGGGCAAAGGAAAGTCCAAACCCTTATCTTGTTTCCTGGCTGGCTGTTTTTTTAGTAATATAGATATACTCATGATATTTATTTACTTTCCTCATGAAATGTGGTGGGTTGACCTGGGCCAGCTGCCAGACCCACAGGGCAGGGGAGAAAATGAGTCAAAAAACCCCCTGGGTTGACATAAAGACAGGGAGATCACTTATCATGGCAGGTCCAAAGAAGACTGACAATCTGTATTCTACTCACAATTCTCCATATGTTCAGAAAGGCCACACTTTCCACATAATTTATCAATTAGAATTAAAAAGCATTGGTTATGTCCTCAGAAATTCTAGTAGAACATGAGACTGAACTCAGGCTTTAACTAGTCTTATCTGTTCAGGATGGCTCTACGGTATATGGGTCCTCAAACAGCCCACACACAAAGCACTCTTTGAATTCCCATTTCTTCAGCACCATACCACAACATTTATGTTTATTTGTGCTCGTCCCATGCCAGCAGCAAATATTGTCTTAAGATGCTGCATTTTACCTCATAATGGTATAAGAAAACTTTTAAAGTTCCTTTCTTATGAAGAGAGGAACTCCAGGGCTCAGTTAGTTCAAGAGACAAAGTAAATTCTGTACATTCAGACCAGAAAATTGGAAAATATTGTTAGGTGTTGCAATTTTGATGTATTCTCAGCCTAGGAAGAGATTCAGCCAGGGTAAACAGGCCAAACTTGTCTCTCACACCTGAATACTGAGTTATGTATAAGGAAGACAAACCCTAATGAAGAATTTCTGAAAGATGGCAAGTTCTGCATTATAAGGGATGCTGTCAGTAGGTCCATTATCATGACATGCGAATTATTATTGCTTGTCCTCTGAGTGTGGCTGAAAAAATATGGGTTTCAGTCTCATACTTTCTAACTGAAAAGGTTAAAAATTAGTGTCTTGAAGAAAAATGCACGTAATTGCAGATCTGCACATTAAAAAATGTTGGAATATTGTTCTTTTTAGCATAAGGGATAATTCAAACTTTGTAATTTGATTAACAATTTTAAAATTTTACTCTCGAAATTGATCTGTTTAGGCTAGTAGACCAGAAATACTTAATTAAATTTCAGCGAATATTCACATGATTTATACTGCATATTTTGTTCTTTCTAAAGTATATTATTATGATATTGCAATGTTTCGCCTTTGTCAGTATTAAGGCCTTATAAAGGTGCATTTTTTGGAAGGAGATTTGCAAACCCCCCTCCCCTCCTTTTTATTTCATCACATTGAATTATAAATAGAAAGCCATTAACTGTAATCATGACATTTTTTCCTGTATTTACAAATTAATTCAATCAAATTATCTGTCCAGAATATATTATGTCCTGCCTATTTGTGGGGAGAGAGGCATTAATAAAAGCTTTAATTTTCTTTGCTTTTACCTTTTTTTCCTCAGGTTTTCTTTCTTTGTGTGATTGAAAAGCCATTTTTGGTTGTACTTCAAACAACAAATTAAAGAGACTTTCATTCTCAAAAGAATGAAGTTACATATGTGTTAGCTAATAGCTTTTGATAGCTTTACAAAATTACTTTCTTCTTTTTCTACAGTAACTTTTTGTTGTTTTAATACTTTAAAAACTTCTTTATATACTGTCACATCATGTTTATGGTTGTCTTAATACATAAACAACTCTCTGAAATTACTTCTAGATTATGTTTTCATTAGTAATCCAAGCTAAGGAATAGGAGCATTTTAAACAATGCTAAGCATGGCCATCTGACTGTACTCTGATTCAAATTTGTATTGGGATATTTTTAAGACACACTCTTGTTATGATGTCCTCTCTCCCTCCACCTGCTTTACCCTAAGTTCCAAAATAGTCTCAGAGTCGAGCCTTCTCCTGAACAGCTTCTTTTAAGGACACAAGGCAAGTCCTGATGAGTTCATTCACAGTCAGAGTCTGATGCTTTCTGACTGGGTTCTTTGAGATATTTCACATGTTGAGGGTGAAGTGTTTAATATCAAATTTATTTACTTGAAGATTATTGATGTTACACATCATGCTATGCATGATGTTACATACTGATTTTGCCAGGTGACAAAAAAACAAACTGGAAACGCTATCCAAATTTAAGTGACATTTAGCAAAATACAGCAGGTGCAATGCACAGTTCAATCACAATGCTAGTGTGATTCCCATTACTGGTCTCTATAAAATGCTCACCCTCATTATTTTCTTGTCCCCAGTCACCAGGAAAGAATACTTGGATTGCAGCCAGCTCAAAGCTGTTGGTGTCTTTGAAATACTTTTCTCGTTGTCTTGTTTTCGTACTCTGTTGGGCTGAGCCATCTATTTACTCCTCCTATTCTAAATCTGACTGACTCAGGGAAATATTTACACCACCAGTTGATCCTCTCAGCTGCTGACACTGGTTTCTCTATAACAGAAGTGACCCTCTGGTCCCCTTTGTGCTGAGATTTAAGTCAGCCTCTTTGCACTGCTATTTAAGACGAGCAGGCATATCACCACCCTTGCCCATATGAACCTTCTTCCTCTGTGGGGTTTTACTCAGGGAATGACATTCCAAACCTACGGGTTTAGTCAGTAACAACCTGCTACTGATGTTGAAAATTCTCCTGTCTTTTTCTTGTTCCCTTTTCCTTTACCCTCACTAGGACTCTTTTTTTCCCTATCCTCGCTGTGTTTCTACATTTGGCTATATAGTTATTTTGTAATACAGTAACATTTTTCATAAGTATACAAAGATTTAAAATCACCAGATAGTTCAGCAAAGGGACTCAATCTGCTTTTCTACACCAATAACTTTGGAAAAAAAGTTAATTTTTTCTTGACTCACAACATTTTTGAGGATTATATTGAACTGTCAACCTCCTGACTACAAACCAATATGGAATTTATGGATATTTTAATGCTGAACAAGCAAAAATATATAATAGTATAATCATGTGTACCTAAAGTATGATTTTTACTTGTCATTTTGTAGCACTGTATTCATTTGAATTACCATAATTGCTCAATTTCTGCATTTGACTAATAACCTAAAATTAAGATAGATAATTCATATTTAAATTCAATATTAATTTTAAATTAAATATGATTTGCCTAACTTAAAATAAAAATACCTAGGTTAAATTCTGTTGTCTTAATTCCAAACTATGTTTTATTTAAATCAAGGAACTTTTCTAGTGCTCTGAGGCACACATTTATGTTTGGAACTAGATGATCTCCAGAGGTGCTTTCCAATCCTGAGCATTCTTTGATTATAAGATTTTGTTATAAAAAATACTTTTCCAGTGATTCTTAATTACTTTTATGTTTGTTACTTCATTTTTCAGTATCTGAACTGAAAATACTACTCAAAGACAATTCTTGATTATTCCATTTAATTGGAATTACATGGTATGGGAGGCATAGACCATCATCATCACTTGACTGTGAAAGTACATCCTGTACTATGTAAAGCAGTAAAACTCACATCTGTTAGACAGGCTCACTCTTATACTCAGTCAAACTGAAAACCCGTTTATACAATGATGGGGTGGGGGATTGTTTGTTTGTTTCTCTTAATCACTAGAATTGAGATCATGACCAGTACTGTAGATCCTCTCTCCCTGAAAAAGTTGAAGAAAAAGAAGTGAGATCAGAGGTATGCACCTTTAGGACAGGATTTTTTTTTCTGAATTTTTCTTCCCCTCTTTCCTGCTAAAATGACATTTAAACATTAATATTTTCAGTGCTTAAAGGTAAAATCCCTCTTTTGTATAGTCAATAGACCCCTCACGGATATTACTGTTTCTTCTGTTTGAATGAAAATCAGATTGCTATTTGCAATCTAACTTTCCTCAGTCCCATTTTCTTAATAGCCTATGTTCAATCAGTTTATGTGATTATTTATTCATAGGATCCTAAGGTAAAGAGTCATCATCTAATAAATTCTTCAGCTCTTCTTTTTGCATAGCAATTAAAGGAGATGAGGTTTTTCATTTAAAATGTATGGAATATGTAATGTTCAATGACACAAATCAACTGAAACTCTAACAGATTTTTTTGAAAACACTGCTCTTGAATTCCTCTTATTTAGTCATTATGTTTCATATATTCTATTCACGTATATTTCAGTTGATGTAAATCCAGGTTTTATCTAGATAGACTAAAATATTTCTTCATTTGAAAGTGTCAGCACTTACCGCATCTCAGGTCCTGTATTTTCCTGACTTGGAATTTTATTTAATATGTCCTACTTTATGTCTTCATTGTCATGTAGAGCTGGAGAGAGCACTTATGTATGAGAGAATATTCAAAATAAAAGTAGATCCTTAATAATTTGTCATTCTCAGCATTTCTTGTGGTTTTATATATATATGAAAAATGCAAAGAAGCATTAATTAATCTTGTACAGCTAATGAAGACATTTGAATCTAAAAACAAAAAGCTTTTCTTAATGGGTTACCAAAAATTAATGACACTTTTTAAGCCTTTAGGCCACAGATAAAATGGGGACAATTTCAAATGTATTGTGGAAAATACAAATGCATGGAAATAACGACAATGCACTGTCATATAACCAGAAGATTTGTGCTTTAGAGATAAAGATGATCTGAAATCTCTTCCTAGCCCAGTGCTCATTCTGTTGACCAAATTAAGCTGCTCTAGGACTTTTCAAGATTTAGAAAGGCGAGGAAAGGCAATATAAGGCAAAATATTTCTAGAAGTATTTTTATTAACTTTTAAGTTATTTTCTTTCTCATATATGAGTATATTTAATCTCTAGTGGTTAAATTTTTTTTTAAATTACACATCAAAATTTGTTACGCTTCCAGCCCAAACTATTCTATGATTCTATAATTCTATGATTAAAACATACTGTACAAGAAGCCTTTTCTGTCATTGGCCTATGTTGTTCTTGCCTTCCTCCTTCTTTTACACTAGAAAAACTTCTTGTAGACTGTAGAGTGACCCAAGTTTTGGCTTGAGCATAAAAGAGTAATTTATTCTCTTTCTCGTTTATTTTGCAGCTATTTTCTGCTCTGGTTCAGCATATAGTCTTTTAAGCACTTACGCTGGTCTAATGGTGTAAGAAGCAGGGTGATAAAACTGAGTCACCGGAATGAGAAGAGGGCTGGGAACTTTGTTGTTTCTGGTTTACATGTATGCTGAACTCCAGTTTAGAGTACTGAAAGCATATAATTTTATTGCCACAGCATTTCAGTAGCATTTCTCAGATGCAAAGCATATTAATAGTGGTTCCCTGCCTGTGTTAACTGCTGCCAAATTGAAGTACCCTTTATAGTGTTGGTCTTGACCACAGAAACGCAGAATGTAATACTTGGTAACCATCTTATGCAACCTTTTCCCTTAATTTCTCACACCCATATTTGAAAGCTGTCAGGTTTCTTCTACTTTCTTCCTTCTGGAAATTATTCTTTTAGGCTTATCAGCTTTCTTTCAACATCTTTTAAAAATTGTATTTATGGTGAGATTGTACTCATTTGTTCTTGTATCAGTATTATTCAGTAGTTTTGAGTACTTTTTTTCTGTGACATCCCCTTTGTTAAGCACTTGTAGAAACATTTGATCTCACCTTCTTCTTCTTCTTCTTCTTCTTCTTCTTCTTCTTCTTCTTCTTCTTCTTCTTCTTCTTCTTCTTCTTCTTTATTTTTTGAAGTAGAATAAACAAAGTGGTATCCTGAAGGAAATTAGATTTTCTATGATACTCCTTATTCTTTACATCAGTTTGAGCTCACCTTCCTTGAATGGGGATCACCAAAATGATACACAGGACTTCAGTCTGAACAGATTCTTATACAATGGCAGCCAGATCTATTCCTGCTGGACATAACCCTCCTGATGCATTCTGAGATTATAACTCCCAGTTTTGTACCATCTATGAAACTCACTACCTCATTTTGATTCTGATGTTAAAGAAAGATTAATCCTAGAATAATTTTTTTAGTCAGATTGACGGAAATTTCCTCAAGATTCATTGTTCCTCTTTTCAGAGACATTTACTGTTGTTGTTTCTCTAGTTTGGTCTTGGACGTCATGTCTTTCACCACTTTAAAGCTGTTTTCTGTTAATGTCTAACTGTTTAAAGAAAAGAAACACAGATCAACCAACCAAACTATTTCTAAACTGTCACTTTTGACTAATAATTATATCTATACATATGGAAGATAGAATTAATTAAATCTATACATTTGTGTTTCTTGAAAGGCAGATTTAGCTAACAAGATGTAATTTTACTCATGTTAATGCAATTGCCAATTATAATCTGATTTAAGAAAAATACAGCTGTCTGTGTTCTCTTTTTTCTGTGTCTAAAAGGAGCCATTGCCAACATTCTGACCACGTTTGCAGGACATGAACTTGCTTAGTCTTGAGCAGGCAGAATATAATAACTGATGGTGTTATGCCCGCTGAGTGCCTTGTTTTTCCTAAATTGAATGGCATGTATATCATACAAAATTGTTCAGAGTCAAGGGAGAGTTGCAGCTGGGAAAGGCTCTGACACAAACATGAAGATTACAGTTATTTTACATCGACAAAGACAAATTCAGATCTCAGTGGATAAAATTTCTGTCTTCAATTTGCAAACAAAATAAGTGAGCCTAATAAGATGTTGACTATTTCAGCTGTGAAATAGAGCCACTAAGGATATTTTTTATTTTATGGGCCAGATAACTCTAGAGGTTTTAGATTCTTATGAATAGCAAATTTTTTTGTTGTTTTATCAAAAAAAGAATAGTTTTACAAAACACTGTAATGACACCATAGTTACCTTCTATTTCCAGAAGGGACACAAAGATGTGGCACTATTTTACTAAAAGCTTGTGCCAACATACTGCTTCCTTTGTCCCATATTGTCATTTTATTATTCTCCACAGGGAGCCTTCAGCCCTCATGGTACACTGGCAGCGGGACATCCATTTATTAATGCAGTGCTGCTCAGTCCATGTCTTCAAGCACAGGCCAAGTAAAAGCTCTCTGTCATGCTGTGCAACTGGCTGTTGCATTTATACCTCCAAAAAAGTGTCAAAGGAAGAGAAAATGAGCATAAGAGTAACAAAAACAATGAGACTAATCAGAGATATTAAAATCATGTTTACTAAAAGAAGGATTAAGAAATTAGATTACCCACTCTAAGAAAGAACCAAACAAGAAAACAACATCCAGTGATGAGTATAGTGTGTTCACCAAGTTCCTCAGATATTTCTGAATACAGTGTATTAGACTAATATAGATGAAGAACTGAGGATTAAGGAATAAGAACTGCAGCACCTATGCCCCGGTTCCTAACCTCCTGTGAGGCAAGTCATACCATCTTCATTAGGTGCAAAAATAGAATGTGCAATCAATGAAAAGAATCAAGAATCTCTGAAAAAGATAGAAGGCATCAGCACTAAAGCTCTCATTATGGGGAGAACTACTTTTACCACCATATGTTTCAACAAAAACTGGAACTACCTATTGTTACCTTACTAGTAGATGCATTGAACATTACTAGATTAATTGTAGTAGACAACGCAGGATTAAAGGATCAGCCCTTTAAGAGACACCAGTAGGGTGCCTTTGTCACAAGACCATGAAACTCCAAAACATGTCCAGAAGCCTTACTAAGGATGTGTAAAGGGTTAGGATACCCTACAGGTCTTTCTGGAAATCTTAGCCTTCTGAATCCATTTAAAGTACAAATTTTAGAATATCCACTAACAGTTTTGCCCAGGTTCATCCCTAACAAAACTAATGAGCTGAAATGTACTTGCAAATGTCTGGGTTTTTTGGTTTTTGTTTTGGGGGTTTTCTTTCAGTTTGCTACATCATTTTGAGATTTGTATTTTAGTTTTCTTTCAGTTTTTTTTTTCTTTTTTTGCTATTTAAAAGATTATGCAGTAACAGATTGCTATCTAAATGAATAGGTACTTCTGCCTGGATTTTTACTTTAGTTTTGTTTGTTTTATTTTTCTGCTCTGCATAAATTTCACCCTAAATTCTTTTCATGATAATGATGGTGGTAAGAAAACCAGTACTTTTGATCATCTGTCAGAGACAGAACTCTGCTTGTCTATTACGACAATATTTTTACTTTAAGGAATTAGAAATATATTGAAACAAAGAAACAAAGGAGATTTCTTTTCTTTTCTTCTTCTTTCTTTTTTTTTTTTTTGTATTCTGAAGTATTATGTATAAACATACACTACTTTAATCCTTGCTAGAAATAAATGGTTGGTTATTTACCTTTGGATTGAAACTGAATTCTTCTCACTATTGCAAAGACAGGCTGTAAGGCCAGCCTATTAATAGCTTTTCAAGGACCTGTCTCAGTAGCTCAGCAAAGATTTGGAGAAATCATTCTTCTGTAACTAACACAGGAATTATGAAAAGAGCTTTAGCTACACCATTCCAGCAAAATTTCCTGTCATATCAGAAGCCCAGGACCACTACTTGCTGTGTGATATAAAACAGTTATCAGGATGTGCCAACATATGGAGATGTTGCTGAAGTGCTGGCCAAGGACTAGAAAACACATGTCTGAAAACACATACTTCTCTGTCTTATGCCACATGTCCTGCAAGCATTGCTGAATAACTCACACCCCCTCTGAAATACTGGAGGCCAAAGTTCTGGTTTAACCTGAGTGTGTTAAAAGAAAGACATAACAGAAAAATGGATGTGAGTTAGATTTTTGAAAGAGAAGGCAGTAAAAGAACACAGAGTAAAGAAATAAAATGGAAGTTGAAAAATATCCATGGGGGGAAAAAAAAGAAATCTAACAAGAATATAACCAGAATAAACCAAATTATCCAAACCATATATCCTATTCAAAATTACTGTGCACATCATCATTTGCTGTTTAAGGTACTTTGACTCAGAAAAAATTTTTTCTTCAATCAAGAGCACTGAAGCTTTCCTTCATGCTAATATTTTTGGAATATTATTTACCAGGTGTAGTCAAAAGATATTTCTTATTTGCATCTGGATAGAAGACGAGAACAAGAAAGTTGTTACTTCTGTTTGCTGTGCTTTTTTTTTCACCTGGACACTTGATGAGGTTGTACATTGAGACATTTAGAGCTGAAATAAGTGAGTGTACCAGTCTAACAGAAAGAAAGATTGAACTCAGATCTCTGACAAGCAGGTCTTTTCTTCTTTCTTTTCATGTTTCTCTCAGCTTTACCCTCCAACAAAAATGAATGTCAATTAACAGACATGTATGGAATATATGGAAAACATTTAAATATTATCTAAATTATACACATACATATATGTAAATATACCCATATATATGTGCATACTATTCACATACACCGATTTCCATGCATATATCTGTTGTAGTACCCCACNTCATGCAAGGACCCCTCTCTCAATTCTTTACCCCTGGGTGACTTACTGCTCCTCCAGGCTGCAGCTTGCCACTTACAAGGGCACTGCAAGGTCCGCATGCTGCTACAGGCTGCCAGGGCACCTGCAGTAGGACACGGTGGGCCTTGGGCAAAGCTTGCACCAGCGTCATCTATCATCCCATCTCACACAGAAAGACATGGAAAAACTTACACGTATCTGTGACTCAATATTGTTAACAATTACATGTACACATCAGACACATCCATTCTCTTTTCTGTGAATAAATATATAAAAAGTTAATTTTCTCGTAATTTTTGTAGGTAGAACATAGTTGTATCTGTTAATTATAGAACTAAATATTTTCCAATTTCAAAGTCATTCTAGAAAACTGCCAGTGATGAAGGACCATATTATGAATCCCTGACTGAAAATGGCAACCAGATATTCAGATGAGTTTATGTTAATGGATTTCATTTTTGCTTTATCCTGATTAATTATTCACAATGATCTCACAAGATAGCAATGAAATAAATAGATTCAGTTCTTTAAAATCTTACATGTGATTTAATATTTAGTAAGCAGTCTCACTGACTCTGGTATGAATGTTCGTATGAGTACCTTGGCTGGGACAAATTTCTTATGTTAAGAAATAACTGCCAAGACTCAGTTGAATGACTACCTGAAATATTCATGTGTTTAACACAGCTAAAATGCCATCCCACTGTGTAACAGTTGCATTTATCTTCCATATTCATTAATTAAAATGAGTGCCTATATAACTATCCTAATAATTTTTCCTTCCTGTGATGTACAATATCCATCTCTAGCACCTAAAAAAATAACACTAAAATGACTTTCAAAAATTTTTAGAGCAAACAAACACCCATTACATTTATAAAACTTAACATGTGTGCAGTTTTTCATACCAAGTTAATTTTCAGATTCAGGAAGACACACTCTCTGCAAATGAAGACACAGTGCCCTGTGAGCTGAATGTGAGCTAAAATGCTACACTCAAAAAGTGCAATAGAAATTTAAGAAGTAGTTCTGAAAGGTGGTCTATGGCACTTCTTGCTGCAGTATGACCACAACATTGTAATGGCAGAGAACAGTGAAGATGTGTGACATATCTATTTATTGGAATCACAAAGCTATTAGATAAAAATTATTAATTTCAGTAAAACCAGAAAGACAGTATAACCCTGTAATGACTATAGTGCTAATAGGAATTCAAGTCCATCACCAAGTAACTAGAAACTCATTCAGAGACAGAGATTTTAAAATCTAGTCAACTTTACCTTTGACTTATCATAAATCTAAGCTTTTAGTACACTTATACATTGTCTTTGAAATACGTTTTGCAGTGAATGGTTCTTTGACATCCTTTTCTATTTAAGTAGGCCTGTATCTGTTGTGCACTTTTTACTGTTTAAATATGAGACCATATACTTTTTATTGGGTTTTGCTTCCAGTAAATTTATTGATGAGACACAGTTTGATTTAGTTGTTATTTTCTCCTACATATCAGGTAGGTTTCAAAGCTTTTTAAGGTCTTTTGAATCCTTTTATGTAAACTGATTCAGCATTGGATGAGACCTACCATCATAAACTGACTCACAAATGTATTTAACAGTAAAATTTAGAGAAAGTGATTTTTTCCCTACCTCAAAATTCCAGTGGTTGTTTTACTTAGCATACCTTCTGCAATGTGTCTAGTTGATATCTGACTCTTTGATCAGACAGCAAAGCACAAAACTCCCCCACAATTCATTTTCCCTCCCCATCTGACACTTTTTATACCAATGAAAACAAAAATTAGCTTTCTTGCTTACTATACACTATTGATACAATATTGAAATTTCACATAGGTTTTAAAGTTTTCATAAGCAAGAGTCTTCATCTGTGAGAAATAAATGTCTCTGTATATTGCAGTGTTCCAGAATATTTTCCACCGACCCTTATCAGCATTGCTATGCACCCCAAAATTACCTGGACACAGAGAGAGTATCTAATAAAGTTCTTAAGTCTTTTTGCAACAGTTTCAGCATTTCTATCCAGTCAGGAAATGCATCTCACTGATAATACCACTAAACATAGAAACTTAGGTAGTAGTTTGATTCAGTTACCAAAACATAGGTGTCCACTGCCAGCAGTCATGCACTGGGACATCCTGTCTTTTGTCCAGCTGCTACTCAGAACAAATTTAGTGTTTGTCAGCCATCAACCATTGTCTCACCTATTGTCACCCTTTTTTCACATAACCATATATCGTTAAGTTGTATTTAGAAGGAGCAAGAGGTAGAGTAAAGAAGTAGATCTCCTTGCCAAGGCTTTTGGCTCTTTGATCTATTTTTTTAATTGATTTTTCTGAACTAAGCTCAAAAATTCAAGGATTTCGTGTCCAAATTACACTTAATAACTGTGTGGCATCAAGCACGCCATGGTTCTCTGAGTAAACACAAGAAGACTTATGAAGGTTGTGTAAGCTTTTACAGCTTGCCAGCTTTAAGGCATCAGTCTTTAATCAACAATATCTATGTCTGAAACAATGGAATTATGTTTTGTCATTTTTCTTTTCTTCCTCAGGCTTCTCGTGCCTCTTGCCTGAATCTGACTCAGAAAAAGTTTCAGCATTAATTCTAAATCAGATGCAGGCAAGAGAGAACTCTTCAAGCATTTTTCACATGTTCACAAAGAACAGTTTTAAAAGAATGGATTTTTAAAGCAAAATACTTTCCTTGTGTGCTGCTGGTGTATAACACATCCAGTCTGCTTTCTGATTTGTCCCTTTGCTTTATTACCATGTGACATGTTGATTCTAAAGCTGAAAGGCTCACTCTTGTAAATTGCTAGTGATAGAATTATTATCAGAAACCACATAATATGATAAAACATCTTACTGGACACAGAATTACATTCAAATTAAAGCTCTCAAGGAAACCATGTGCACAGCCCAGTAGCAACAACTTAAAGGCCATGGACTGAATACTTCTTCACTGTGTCAGAAAATGGAAGAAGGTCAAGAAACAGAATTTTTTACTGCAGGAACTATTAAAATGTAAGAAATCAAAACACCGTCTTGGAGTATGAAGCCCCAGTAGGCAAGAGTAGCTCCTGAGAGAAAGACAGAATATAAAATATCTGGGGAGATCTTTCTGATGATCTTTCTGATCACAATTTCCATCACTTCACAATTTCAGTTTTTGAACATCCTGAGCACCAGGACCTCTAGATTGAACAACAATTCTTGGTTAAATAGTAATTACATACTTAAGTAAACACAAGCATATTTCTGGCCTCTCTTTGATGAGACTGTCCATATGTATTTTGATGGCATCAAAATGTGGGACTAAAAGTTAATAATTCATTATTGTGTATCACTAATGTCTCTGTAAAATGTGTTAGCTTTTAAAAGTCCTACAGGTCTTCTCAATTGCAAGGACTGTTGTAAACCCCTGCAGGCCTGGCAGAAATCAAAATATCCTTTGGCATGTTCTCTAAAGATGCGTGAATTAAAAATATTACTGCTATTAGATGTATTTTCAACATACCAACATTATAAAGAAGAATAGTCAGCAAAGAGTGGTTTTAATCTCTTTGTTCATATCGCTAATAAAAAAAGATACAAAATTTGTAAATTGGATTCACTGATGTCCTGCATTTTCTCTTCCTCTTTTGCCTTGTCAAACACCCTCTCCCCCCTCTATGATTTATTGTTCCCATATGTTAAAACTGGGTTTTCTTCTCCAGAACAATATTATAACCTAGTACATGGTCTTTGCAGCATACAGATGAATCCAGCAGAATTTCTAGATTTCAGAGTAACACAAATATGATTAATCTGTTTGTGAATATAAGCAAGAACATGTGACCAGCAGCTCTGTTTATCTTCAATGTAACGAAGTTTTTGGGCTGCAGTTCGTATGATACAAATTTTTATGTATCAAATAGACTGTGGGAGATGATGATAGAATGAAATCTATGTCTGCATTCATCACCCACCTTCTTATAAGTGCTTTTATCTTTCTTCTTTCCTTACAATAGTAGAAATGAGAAAAAATTTCTTTCCCAACCTTGAGGCAGTAGCTTGCCAAAGCCTTCCTAACCAACGTATTTGTGGAGCATATAGAGGACTACTAAGGGGATTTTCTTTAACATCACTTCAGTAGCTGACAAGGCCCAAAAGATGTGTCCTTGCTATTTCCTTATGACAGTGAAATGAAATTAAATTCCTTACTCAGTATTCAAGTCTGCTTTCCGGACAAGAACAGTAGGCTAATATTAAGTTTGTGTAAGAGGGAAATATGTTCTAGAGTAAAGATATTAAAAGAAACAACTCTATTTGTACCATATCTCAGAAAGAGATTTTTATTTGTTACTTTGTCAGAAATGACAGGAGATTTAGGTTCACTTCTAATACCAGATAGTCAGCTATGAAGTTGGTGTCAAAGATACCTTTAGTTTTTGAAAGCTATGTTTTTTAATGTGATCTTGTTCACATGTTCCTTTCAAAAATAAAGCTACCTGTGGCTACTGATGTCTTTCCCATTTCAAAATTAGATAGAAATATACAGTGTTTGTCTACTCTTAACTGTGCTGACATCTGCAAGAATGACCCTAAAGATAGATAGTGAATAACAAAGTGTGACATAAGAACAAGTAGGGATATTTGAAGAATCAAGACCTTCTAGATTTTTTATTATTTTCTCTGCTGGGAAGATTGGGCTAGACTTGACAGAATGCTTTTCAATATTTCCAATGGAGAATTTTTTATAAGGTAAGGGTGAGTTTCCTATTTGAAGGAATCATGAGCATTGCTCAAGAACAGAGTCCTAATATGAATTAGTTTTCATGCAATGTGTACACTCAGAGACTAAGAATTGGAAGCAAACCAGAAAGTTAGCCAAAGAGCTAGTCTAGGTAACAAAAAGAGATACATCTCAAATCTAGTCCGAATTTATGGCAAATATTTGATTTGCTGCCTACCTCTATGAGAAGTTTGTCACAATGAGAATACAGGACATCAGAGCACACACTACACAATTTTCTATCATTCCTTTTTTGTCCTTTTTTTATGGATAGTTCTTAAGATATTATTTTTGACTGAGAAGTTGTGTGTAACCAGAATGTCTCTCTTTGACAGTTCATCATTTTATTGGTACTGCAACTGTACTTAGAGAGTAAAAGTTTTGCAAAATGCTTTGAGCAGTCTGAAAAGTTAAACATTTTTGAAGTACCATGTGACTCCTTGTGTTCTGTAGTTTGGTCTTGTTCCCATATGTACACTTAGTGCATATAGTGGATCAATGTACTATTGAATTACTCTTTCAAGGTTTTACTGGCCTATCTGGAGTGTGTCTACAGATGGGTACAAATGTACTTTATTTCTCTCTGTACTTCAGATTCAGTGCATTCAAGTGAATAACTTTGAAAGCTGCAAATCTCATAAAATGCTTCTATGCCCATGTAAAAAAGCTGTGGCTCCAGTACAAGTAGGAATTCACTGATGTCCCACTTAACATTCAAACCTTTCAACTTTGAATACCTTTTCTTTTCATCCTTTGTGTTCCAGAAGAAAGAAATTTAATTAATATTACTACAGAATGCTGTCTACTTCACATTTCTAACTTGACATCAGTGTTTGCTGTGCTGGTAAAATATGTGGCCTCTGGCTCGTTTCAGAATATTAAGATTTAAGAAGTTTCATCTAAAAGTACAGTGTAGAAGAGCCCAACATGAGCATGTGAACAATAAAAGCTCCTTTCCTTTTTTTTCATAAAATTATATGATAATCCATTTATTTAGGGTAATGTTCTTCTTTTTTACAATCACAGAATCACAGATTATGCTGATTTGGAAGAGACCCACAAGAAGCATCAAGTCCAGCTCCTGGCCCTGCACAGCACCATCCCCAGGAGTCACACCATGTACCCGAGGGCATTGGCCAAACGCTTCTTGACCTCTGTCAGGCTTGTTGTTGTGACCGCTTCCCTGGGGAGCCTGTTCCGGTGCCCAAAGACTCTCTGGGTGAAGAACCTTTTCCTAATATCCAACCTAAACCTCCCCTGACACAACTTTAGGCCATTCCTTTGGTTCCTGTCACTGGTCACTACAGATGAGATCAGTGTCTGTGCCTCCTCTTCCTCTCATGAGGAAGTCATATCTGCAGTGAGGTGTCCCTCAGTCTCCTCTTCTCCAGGCTGAACAGACCAAGTGACCTCAGCCACTCCTCATTCGACTTCCCCTCAAGGCCCTTCACTATCTTTGTTGTCCTGCTTTGGACACTCTCTAATAGCTTAATCTGTTTTTTATGTTGTGGCACCCAAATCTGCACACAGGAATCGAGGTGAGGCTGCCCCAGTGCAGAGCAGACTGGGACAATCCCCTCCCTTACCCAGCTGGCGATGCTGTGCCTGATGCACCTCTGGACATAGCTGGCCTTTCTGGCTGCCAGGGCACTGCTGTTTCATATTCAACAATGGTTGATAGGCGTTTATTGACAAAAAAAATCCTTCCCAAATTATGTAGTCCAAAAGCCACCTAGCAATTTTGTTTCCAATGGCTCAATCCTCTATTTAAATCTCTGCTCTAGATTCTTTTGAGTCACTGAATTGTTCAATTTTACATATCCCTTCTTAATGGACTTTTTTTTTAGCACTGAAAGCCTCCTTAATAAGTCTTTGATTTGTTATAATTTGTGTTTAAGACTGTGTAAGAGGATGGTGTCAGCAACAGAGTAAATCAAAAACTTAATAATTTCTTTCTTCTCATTCTGTTGAGTTTGCAGCTACAGTTACAATTCATTACCTTAAAAATCATAATTTGATTTAAAAATCCAGATATAAAGAGGGAATACTCTCAAACCAATCAAGTAGGAACACTCAGTTATCTTGAGGCTAATGGATCATTTACTGTAAGGGTCAATGCTTTGTCTAAAATGAAAGCAATGCATTATTTTTTCCCCTTGTAATCTGCCCTTTGCCAATCTGCCTCTACTGTATAAAAGCATTGCATTTCAGTGGTGTTATGTATCTAGGAAACAGATATTTTGTTTTACTCTTGTAGCTAACCTATGTAAGAAACGCGGATACAGACAACGTAAGCATTCATCTTTAAAATATATGCAGAAAGAAATCCTGGGCTACAGAGGAACTAAAATTGCAGGAGACAGACATTTTCTCTCACTATATTCTTTAAGGAAAACATCAAATTGGACACTTTTATTTTTTCTCTGTCTCTACCTGTTATTGGCAGAAAGCAGAAGTACGCTGGCAGACAGAAGGTTACGGAACGTTCTTAACGCTTCCTCTTTAGCTGACTGTAAAGCTGGTGAGTGAGTAAATCCCTGCTGGATGATTTCACAGCTCAGCATGACCATCATGTAGGAAGGCAGAGAAAGTGCTTTTGCCTTTTCTTTTTTTTTAATGCTATAGGCAGAGATCCAAAAAAGCAAAAGGGTCTCAAGTGGTTAAGCACAAGGAGGGATCACCAGCTGATAATTAAAATACTGAATGACACTGAGGCAATGGGTGTACAAGAACAGTAACTTAATTCCCTACATAGGAAAGAGAACTAAGTTTCTGACTCTTTGTTAAACAAATGGTGAGCTACTCTGGGACTTTATTGTGGTGATTTAGACATAATATATCTTGCCTAACTTAAGGCTTATGCAGATCTCCCAGGATTCCAGCTTTATTTTTTACTTTTTGACTTGATATCGCCCTTAGAGATTTACATAACAGAAGTTTTAATTCAGCTATATTTTTACTTAAACTTGAACTTTAACTCATAAAATCATAACTTCAAGATAGGAGTCAGTGATTTTATTCAGCTGGCCTGAAATTAAGTCAGAAAAACCAATGCTGGAAGGTTTACAACATGTTTATCCAACATAATCTGGATTAAATCTGTTCAGCAAAGACAACTGGTATTTTCTTGACCAGAAATCCTAGTACACGACTTCACAATGATCCTGCTGCACATGCATAGATCAGGTATATATGCACAGATGGTCTGAATCAGGATATGTTGGACTAATTCTACAATGGGCAGACATGATTTGTATATATTCGGAAAACCCCAAGCATTAGATTTATTGCACGTGCAGATTGATTCCACTCTTCATGAAGAGTGAAATGTCTGGTATAGATTTAACTTGAAGTTTTTCTTCATATGTTGGATGAAATTTTATTATCTAGGATTTATGTAGAAGTAATTTTATAAGTATTTTCAGACTGTTAATTGAAATAATTTTTATTTATAAGAATGATGCTATATTTCAGGCATACCAATCTTTTAATATTTGCTGGTATTCAAGAGATTTTTACATGCACTTTAAGATACAAACCTTTCACATTATCAGACATATATCTTCTGATTAGCATTTAATTCTCTTTCTCGCGGTGTTACAGATCATGACAGAATAATAAAAGTAATATGAAAAGCAGTTCTGCATATATTTTCCATGAAGAGATACTCATCTGAGATACTGAATAATTCAAGACTAATAGAAGGTTGCTCGAGTCTTGACAAGAACTAGTTATCTTTCTTCCTGAAAAGGAAGTGAAACAAGAACAGGATAGTAGCAATGTAGAAAAATAGAGTCCTAGTCCCTAAGTGTATCCATAAACTAGGTCATCCATTACTGGGTATCTGAACTCTTGTAATATTACTTGCTGACACGTACAGGGTAGCATGAATTTTATCTTATGTTAGTTGTCCACCAGACAGCTGAGCTAGTCACCCTGGGTTCTCTTTATAGTCAATAGAGAAAAAGAGGCACTATTTAGGGAGAAATCCACCTGACCTATTTCTGACACCTACTTTAGGATGAAATGAATCGTGCCGTAGAAGTGCTTATTTCTCTTCACTGAGCAAAGAAGGAGCATAGAAAGACTAGCTCACCTGTAGAGACATATATTGAAGAGGTCTGAGAGGAGCCTTATCATTTGATTCTGGTCCTTACTTTAATCAGTAAATGACTAGTTTTACAAAAGAGAATGAGCTTTCAAAACATGATTGAAAGCCTTGTTCTTCAGAATATTCTGCTAACAGGTGCCATATGCAATGCTCAGTAAGAACAATGATTTCAGCTAGATAGAATGGAAAATGAACCTGAAACCAAGTGATTTCCTACACCCCGGAGATTCACTCTGATCATGAGGTTTTGAACTAAACAGAAATGACATCAAACACATCCTTCTTTAGCCCTTACTTTTCCTGAGCATACCACAACCCTGGTTTTGCTCTAATGAAATATCTGATCAAAATATATTGAATATATATTTTTTTTTAAAAAATAATATTAAAGTAGCATGAACTGCATATTAATACCTTTTTTTGCTTTCCTTATTTCTGGAGTAATTTGACAGAAACAACTTAAATTTGTGAATTGCTTTGAATGTTTCATACTAGAGATTTAAAAAACTGAGAAAGTTTTAGAATTTATTCCCTAGGACTAATTTTGTTGTATCTTCACTGAAAAAGCTTTTTCTCTTCTTCTGAGAAAAACCCCAAAGTCAAACTTTCAGCAAGTACAACAACACTTGGTAGCACTAATTCTTCATATTTTTTATCTTTCCTATAAAAGTAGATTCAATTGTCTTATAAATATTTTTAATTGCCATTATTTATGTTTTTTCATAAACCTTCACTTATTTTATAATGGAGAAATGAGAAAGACATTTTTTATAAACTTCTTGAACTTTCTTTTTCTTTATTTTCTTACTATCTTTCAATATTTATCTGTTGATGACTCACCGCTTGACCTATTCTAATATTCAAAAGGAAATCCCTCAATCCTTTAGGTATTGTACTGTAGTTGTTACACTGGAAAGCAAATTTCAAGGTACATCATTGAAATCTATAGGGATTCTATGTGAAAAATAACAGCTAAATGATCATTGATATTTTGTAAATTAATCCTCTGAATAATAGATAGTCATTATAGTCTTAGTAAATTTTTCATGCTCTCTGCATGCACTTTAGGAGCTGCACTAGATATGGCACAAGAACTCTGGCTACTGCTAACAGATAGAAGCTGATTTTGAGTTTCTAACTACTTTAAGTATGATTAAAAGAACTAAATGGTTGGACCACTCAGATACTTTAAATGCACATAGTTTTCCTATATGAATTTAAAGAATAAGTCAGTCAATTTCATTCTTAAAGATACTTGCTTTTTTTAGTATTTTTTTCCCACATGCATATTCATTCCAGCAATTACAGTCCAGTCAAATATTTGTAGCAGGATGTGGAGCTGGTAATTATTTGAATGTGCTTGTTTTCCAGACAACACACATATTCATAACCAGTTACCAGTAGAGTAGAGTTACGCTTAATATGAGAAGAGGAAAGGATAAAGAAGACATAATGTAAAAAAAACCTGCTTTATTCTTAATACATGACAAATTTACTATAGAGATTTCAGAGTTATATATTTTTCAACTATGCTAACAGTGTAAGTGGTATTTTTGCACTGATTTCAGAGATAGAAAATAGCACTTACTTAACAAAAAAAATCCATTTAATTATTTGTAAACAACCATAAGTATAGAAATTTTTTTTCTCCTATCACATGTTGTGTCAGATTTTGTTTCAAAATTTAGATCCCTAAAATTATTTTTGTAGATATAGGGAAGACAAAAGTACTGATATTAAGTCTTCATTGACTATGTTGGCTACATAACCACTGAATATAAAGAAAGATTAGATACCTAATTCATATATAAACAACTATGTTCGGCCATCAATGTTAAAGGCTCTACATCTTGAAGCTGAATGTCATTCCTTAATACATGGATGTTTAGGTTGTACTAAATTGTACCCCTCTTCTCTTTCTTTTCAAATGCTAGATCATGATAATAACCTGCAATGTGGCTGATCCACTTGTAGTTCCCTGGATCCTCCTTCTTGACCCTCTGGAAGACAGGAGGGACATTGGATTTTTCTTGTCCTCTGAAACCAGCTCATTATGTCACCATGTTGCCATTACTTTCTATGGATAATCACAAGTGGCCTCATTGTGGTATCAGCTGTCTGATAGCAGTTCCTTCTGTGCTGTGGGCACGTGCTACCAAATCCCATAGATCTGTGTGTGTCCAGTTTCTTGAAAAGGTAAAACTTCCCAAGGTCAGACTTTTCTGTAGGTCTCAGGAACCAAGGATCATTGAAAGTCAGTCTTAACAATAAAGACCATGGTAAAGAAGGCATTGAATATCTCAGCATTTTCCATGTCTTTTCTTGCCATGCACTCTGCACCACTTAGTAACAAACACACATTTTCTAGGTCTTACTTGTGCTGCTGATGCACCTGTAGGAGCCCTTTTTTGGTCTTCATGGCCCTTGCCAGATGCAGATCCAAGTGAGATTTGTTGTATCTGGTATATCAGCAGCAAAAGCTGATAAAAGACTTATCCTAGGTTGCACAGCCTTCCCAATAGGACAAGGAACTTGTGTCAGGAATCATTACAACAAGGCTTCTTTCTTGGACTGTGCCATCTTTCCCAAAGAAAGGAAAATTAATGTAATTCATAAAATTTCATATATACATATGATTGAAGAGTTTTTCTGTCTGAGTCCCTCTACTTTCTGCACCATTATTTGCCCTTAAATTGCAACACCTTTGTAACATCATTGCCTGCATTTCTTTGTAGGAGGAACGAGAAGGGTACAGATATTTTTGGAACATTTTTCAGCATTTTAAACCATACATAGCATGACCGATATTCCAAACATGGGTATTTCATTGACTGTATAAGAAGGTGCTAACAATTATCCCTAGTCTTGAACTGTCTGGTTTACATCTACATATGCTACATTAGAAATATTGTGTACCTAAGACTACATTCACCTGCCAGTGTTAGCTGGCATTTGTCATTACCTGCAGGCAATTGAATTGAGACCCAGATGCCAGAAAAAATGACACAAGATGAACACTCATTAGCAAGTAGTGAGATAAAAGAATTATTTAAAGTACAAATCTTTCAAAATAAAAAAAGCTTCAGTATCTGTTTAACCAGGTCCTCATTGCTTCATTTTGGTAAGTGCAAGTCCATTTTTAATCTAAAAAAGGATTGGCAATTTTTTGATTTTTGAATTTTGATTTTGTTTACTAAATCTAAGCATTGGAGTAGAACATTGAGTGCTAATGTGTTGTGATGGTTATGTTCACTTTGTGTTGAGGATGAGACCTTCAAACTCAGAATAAGGTCTCTGTGACTACAGAACTGAAAAATATATAACAGAAATCTGACAATAATACAATATATCAGTCGAGTTACTGATCAAGCATATGAAAGCATATGCATGGTCCCTTAAATGTATTATATTTGCAGGACTGCTATAATCACGTAGATTTTTTTATTATCAAATGGAATGATTGTCTTGTGTCATTTAATTTCACTTTTGGTAGAAATAAATACTCCTTTTTTGCGTGCACAGCAATAAAGTCATATTTGAAGAACTTATTTATTTTCATGTTTGCTATTCCTTATTCAGACTGGTTTTGCATTGTTTCATTCCTTTTTTCCCCCTCAGTTCTGTCTGAAAAGAAATAAGATTTGGAATCTCTAGTCTGTTGAGAAGAGTAGATCTGTGCAAGATTTGAAGTAATATTGAGCTGTTTAATAAGTATTTCACAGTAGAGATTAGTATACTTTTTATGACAGGCACTGGACAAGGACTAGAAAGTAGCATATATGAGCTGTTCATAGTACTAATTGTGATTCATAAGCCAATTAAAGGGGGGAGAGAATTGTTATTCAACCTCAGTATTTTATTAAAATGATAAGAGAACCTCTAAACTTTAATAGAAGGAATTGGTTAATTTAATCCACAGGTCATAATTATTTTTTTTCTAAAATAAATTCATTATTTTTGGGTATACATTAAAACATTTCTACTTTAATATTATTAAAAATACTTAACATAGTAAGTTACCCGAATTTGAGATAAATATATAAATAATGAAAAAAACACCCTAATGGAAGTGTATGGTTAGTGAATATACTGAATAATCCACACACTTATACTTTAAATGAAATAAGTGTGCTACCTAACTGGTGAACCTAACCTTACAACGCCAGATAGATGAACCACCTCCAGAAAAACCTAGAAAGCAGGAAGTATTTTGTTTATACAAGGACAAAGTAGCTTTTACACTGAAAATCTCAAAAAACAGCTTTCCAACTTTTGCTTCAAATCTCTCTACTCAGTTATCTATTCACTACTGTCAGTATCTGTGATTTGCCTGACAAACTTACAACTTTGATTTTCTTTCAACTTTTCTTTCATCAGTATCTACACTGATACAAATTCCTGCCACTCATCCCTTTACAATACCTCAGCCTTTCCATTCAACCTGCTGGCAGCGTTGGTGTCTTCTGGTGTTCCCTGTTTTTATCTGCTTTGCCCCCATGCCTCTTTGACCTCTCACTAGCTTTCTTCTCTCCCTACCAAGAAATAAGAAAGAAAACTAACTTAATCTTCTGGTTTTCCTGCCCTTTGGATCAACCCACTATTTTCTAAATCTCTTCTCCATCTTCCAGAATTAATGTTTTTACCCTCTTTTTCAGGCTTCTGTTACTCAAACTTTTTCTTTATTATTTCAACTATATTTTCCTTATTCAACATTTCTTGCCTAATCCCTTCTTGGTACTACCTGGTCCATTTTAATGTCTCATTTTCACTCTATCTTACTTACTTTTTAAAATTCTACAACTGAGTCCTCTTCTTACTTTCTTTATAGCATGATTTTTGTGTACCTTTTAGTTTTGAATGTATACTCTCGGATGGACCCAGTCTATTAATACACAACTCCACAGCTGGTGTTACCACCACAATTAGGGGTTTTTTAATCATGGTGGTGTCTTCATGGCACCAGGTCTGCTGGCATCAGATAACATTCGTCTTTCTCATCTTTATGGAAGGTATCTCTGGACATCATTAAGTCCAACCCCCATGCCAAGGCAGCATCCCCCTAGAGCAGGTTATACACGAGCACATCCAGGTGGGTTTTGAATGTCTTCAGAGAGGGAGACTCCCTGGGCAGCCCGTTCCGGTGCTCTGCCACCCTCAGTATGAAGAAGCTCTCCCTCATGCTGAGGTGGAACTTTCTGTGTTTTAGCTTATGGTCATTGCTACTTGTCCTGTCACCAGGCACCACTGAAAAGAATGGTGTCAAGGAGACAGCCTCCTTGCTCCAGCTGTAAGAGACACTGCACTCACAGGCTCCTTTTCTGCTGGGAGACTTCAACCACCCTGACATCTGCTTGGAAACTAGCATGGTGAGCTGTAGGCAATTCTGGAGACTCTGGAACGTACAGAGGATAACTTCTTGAACCACATAATAAACATCCCTTCCAGAGGGGATACATTACTGCATCTGCTGAGGAAGTGATTTGAGACAGCCATGAGAACCTCATGAGATTTAACAAAGCCAAGTGCGAGGTACTCCACCTGGGTAGGGGCAACGCCGACTATCAATACTGATGAATGGATTGAAGAGTAGCCTTATGGAGAAGGACATGGGGTTTTTGGTGGAAGAAAAAATGGATTTGAGCTGGCAATAGAATCGTTATGGTTAGAAAAAACCTACAAGACCACCAAGTCCAACCTTTCCTTGAACCCCACCATGTCAACAGAGTGCCATGTTGTGTCTGGGAAAACACAATAAAGATGCTCTCACACCTGCTAGGTTCAGCAAAAAGGAGGGAAAAGGCCCACTTTATTTACATATGTCACGTCTTACACAATTCTCAGCTCCACAAGGGATTGGAGAACATATCACTTCCTTCTCAATCCCACTGGAGAAAAAAGATGCTCATCAAAGTTTCTCTTATCACAAAAGGAATGAAAACCAGAAAAGACGGTTAAATAAACAGGTTTTGCCAAGTTTAATGCAATTACCTTAATATAATTGCTTCAATATTGCTTCATAGTGCACTATATTATAATAGTTGTTATTGCTCTCATACTGTGCAATAAATAACTCTGATTAAAATCTTGTGTTTTATCATTATCATAATAAAAACAGCTTGCTCAGGGAAATAGTAAATACCCCATCACTAGAAACATTCACGATCAGGTTGGACAGCAATCTGAGCAGCTTGATGTAGTTGAAGATGTCCTGCTCATTGCAGGAGGACTAGACTAGACGACCCTTAAAGGACCCATCCAACCCAAACTATTCTGTGATTCTGTGATTCTGTGATTCTGTGGTTCTGTGATTCTCTTTCCCTGTCCTCGAGTCTTCATTCCAGTCTGTTATATATGAAGACATAGACATTTATTTTTCTTTTCTAAGTTTATTTTTTCTGTGCTTAAATAAAAAAAATGCACAGAATTCAGGTGAGGGAGCAAAAGCAAGAGAGGTCAGACAAAATTTAATGGTGCTGTCACAACCTTTTGACATTGTTAGTAGTATTTTACTGACATTGTCAGATGTTAGTAAATGGGGCTCAGCTAAGCTTTAAAGTAAGAAAAAACTTACAATTTCTTCAGTACTTTCAATCTATATGCTGGCCGTTTTAAGATATGTTTTATGTTGTGTGGGGTTTTTTGATTTTTTTGCAAAATGCAAAGACATTTATACTTGCTGAATTGCACAATACCCAGTCATTTGGCAGCACCTCCTTCAGTGTCATTTTTCCTGGATATGCTCATTATCACCATAGTAACTGAACCCCTTCCTTCACCCAGTTCTGCGTGTCTTCCTTTTCTCTCGTCCTTCATCCTGCTTCTGAGGAAGAATTTATATGAAGAAGCTATTATATTATAGGAACAGTTACATGTTGTGTATTCCAAGTAATTGGCATATTTTTACTCACTCGCCAAATTTATGATAGGCTGATTTTTAACTTTTTACGTAAGTGTGATCAATAATCACTTGTCTAATTATTTACCAATATTTTGTGATCGGTTTTAAACTGAAAGATGTTGTCTGGCAGATCAGACAACAACATCTCAAGAAGAGATTATCCACACAAAAAACTGAGTTCTACAAAAGAAGTGGACAGCAGAAATTATACTCAATGACCAGATGGGAACAGGCTGAGGTAAAAAGGAAGATATCTGGTAAATTACCAGTGAGTTACACAAAGAAGCTCATTCAGATATTAATCTAAAATAATATTAGCAATAACAATAAAAAAATATTCCAAAGGTCATGAGCATTCAGATATATTAGTCTCAAGTGGAACTTTTTCTGGATTTTCCATCACTTCAGTGTGAAGCACAGACATCCTGAACACTGTAAAATTTTTTATTTTAGCAATTATTGCCTCTCATGTGCACCTTAATCATGTAAATGTATATAGACACTTCTCCCAGAAAGAATATTTTTAATTTATTAAAAATTATATTAGTAGTTGAATTACATAGAAAAATATATGTCTAAGGAGAAGATCTTTGTACTACTGTTGTCTTCCAGATGCTGAAATACATGGAATCCTGCCCCAGGAAAAACGCCTTCATGGAAGATTATTTAGACAGACTACTTTTAAGTATTCCACCTGAGGCAAAGCTGATTAAGCACTCTCCTGGGATATCTTGAATTTCCATGAGAACCTGCATGTCATTGATTGCCTGATATTAGACACGAAACCAAAGGAAATAGCAGGAAATACTGATCAGACCTTTCACAAAAGTTTGAAGCACAACTTGAAAGCAAAGTTATTTGTCAAAGGTTAAATACATGGCCTGTGTCAAAGATCATGACAAACTGTTTTTTGTACCTACACTGAGGTGGCTTAAGGCTAGTAAGACTTAATTTATGATGCCTCAGAAGATGGAATATGAATAGAAATCTTAGAGGGTTCAGGTGATCTTTTTTCTAGGTCACATCCATAGTTCTTCCAGCCATCTGGGGTCATATATGAAAGTCAATAACAGTTTTACCTGTTACCTTTCCCTGTGATACTTACCCCTGCCTATAATCCAGATCTGTCAAGAACTGAGTTGGCACCCTAGCCCATATCTTGTCTAGATAGTCAATGATTTGTGAGGAGCTCCCTGTTCCATTACTGAAGTAAGTATTTCCCTGGTTTGCACAAGTCCCTGTTCAGCTTACCCACTTTGATCAAAAATCCCGATATTGTCACTCTCTCCTGTCTTCTCTTTGCTAGCTGAAGCTTTGGGATAAGCCTACGTAAAACCCACTTTCATATTGGTGGCTGAAGTGTCCTAGCAGGTCTAATTCAAATCCAAGCTAAAAGTGTCAAAAGATCTGGACTAGCACCAAGATAAGTTCAAGACCTGAGTTACAAGGAGAAATTTATAGATAATAAGGATAGAATGTGGAGTTAGGCAAAATTAATGAGTTGACTTATTTATTGACTTGTCAGTAGTAACAAATAAACAAACAAACCAAGCCAAAACAAAAACACCGAAAGAAAGAAACCTTGTAGTTATATTGGACATCCATATTATGATGGCATATGCAATCGTGGTGTTTTTTTCTCATTACCTGTCAAAGGAAATCCAGCTGACTTTTTTTCTGAGATGACTACTTCTTAGGCAGCAAAAAAAAATTTGATAAGTACAATAAGGTACTTCTTTACTTTTGAGATCGTCATGGGTTAAGCCCAACTGGCAACTAAGCAACACGAAGCCACATGCTCACACTCCTCCCCATTCCTCCCATCCTCTCTTGGAAAAACAGGGCAGAGAATCAAAAGTAAAACTTGTAGGTTGAGACAAAAACAGTTTTATAATTGAAATAAAGTGAAATACAGTTATATCAATATATAATAATAATGAAAATAAAGTGAAAAAGCAAACCAAGTGATGCATAATACAATTGCTCACCACCCACTGACTGATACCAAACCATATCCCCAATCCCTGATTGGCTCCTCGGGCCAACTCCCCTGCTTTATGTACTGAACGGGGCTTTGTATGGTGTGGAATAAACATTTGGCCAGTTAGGTCATCTGTCCCAGCTATGCTTCCTCATGGCTTTTTGTCTATCTCCTCACTGGCAGAGCATGAGACACTGAAAACTCTTCGATTTAGGGTAAGCACTACTTAGCAACAACCAAATCATCAGTGTGTTATCAATGTTATCCTCATACTGAACCCAAAACACAGCACTGTACCAGCTGCTGAGGTCAACTCTATCCCAGCCAAAACCAAGATGGGGATAGATCTAAATAGGAAGAAAATGGAACTACTGAAAAATAGAAAAATCAAAATTGTTGACTGCCAAAGGAACATTAGATCACTAGGCTCAAAAACAGAGCTAATACAAATATAAGAAAAATGTGAAAAATAAATAGACTTCTGGAATTTAAAGTAGTTTTCCTGTACATATTAAATAAGTTAAGTGTTAGTAATGCAGCAGAATATTGACAGAAAATAGTCTAGGCAAATTTACAAGTTGTACCAGACTCTTTAGTATTGAACTACTTATTCAGAGAATTGGATGCAGAGCTAGTTATCTTAAACACAATGTAATATAAACATTTAATAAACTTTATAAGCATGGAATGAAATCAATATAATTAGGAATCAATCACCTAAAATCAATGTTGATTTTCTTGTGAATTCTTTAAATCTAAATTGAAAATAAGTCCTATTCTCTGAATTTTTACTGTGGTCTTGTGCTTCAAAAGGAAATAACTCTTTATTCTATTCTATTCTATAAATACCTATAATGTTCATTTTTTTCTAAACCACACCTCAAAATAAAATAGAACACTATCAAACATCAGGAAAAAATATTTCCTTATATTTAATTTAGAATTTCCTGAAGCTTACTTATAAGCTTATTTATCATGTTGACATTTAAGATGATTATTACCTGGTTTTTTTTAAAGGGATGGGCCAATATAAACACAACCAATCAGAATAATTTTAGCAAATTAATGCATACACTACAGTGCATGGGGTGAGGGAGATCAGACACAGTGCTCTGCTTCACCATGGCAATGGTTTACCTTGCTTAATTAGTCCCTAGAGAAAATTCTTACAGGCAACTGACAGTTGACTGTGTCTGATTTTTGAGATTATGCCAGCATTCATTGTTCTTGACAGTGATACAAACAAGGTTTTTTCTCCTAGATAGTAAAGTATCAAATCACTAAAAGTACTTGCATGTTTAGAGGTATATTGTTTGCATGTGGGGGTATTATTTTTTTCTTTTGTATTCTTCTGCCCATTCTGGATAAGAGATTATTATTCTCCATTTTTATACCCTTCTGAATAGGAATTTGTACATGATGATTCTTAGAAAATACAGTTAGCAAAACAAATTCCAGCAGTTTTGGGTGGTTCCCTTCTTCTTTTAGGAAACTATGATCCTTGTGGTTTTAGACATATTTTATCATGATTCCATAAGTTGGGCAGACATCAAAAATCCAAATGATGTGTGGAGATACATTATGTCTAATGAGTGCTGGGTTCAACGGTGTGTGTTCAGAATATTTTATATGCTTCAAGTAATGTATTTTGAAGAAAGGGAAGGGAAGGGAATGAAAGCAGTGTGAATACATTAGAGTGAAATTTTAAGGATTCATTACATGCAAATTTTTTATCTTCAACACTTACTTTTTTCCTTCAAAATGGATCAGATTTAAAAATTACTTCTTTTTTAAGATATAAAATGTTTCCCTTTCCCCCTCACTTTGGCTAAGTATTTTAAACATCCACATACTCTGAACAATGGCAGTGTTTATTATACCTTATAATTTTTTTTATTTAAATACTCTGAGTATTCCACTGTTCATATTTCCTGGATTCTCTTATGTTTCTCCCATGACTGTACAGAAGAGCAAGAATGATAGTCTGAAAATTGTGGAACTGTAAAGAGAAATTAACATATTTTAGATTTTTTTTTTAATGAAAATAATTAGTATTTTAAGTGCTATTTTGAATCACTGAACATTTGCTTCTTGGTTAAGAAATAATAAACATCCTATAAAATACAGCTTTTACAAAACCCAAAAAACCTCTTTTGCCATAAATACTATCCTTCAGTATTTTAAGTGATCCACTCTTCCCCTCATCACCCTTGCTTGGGTGAAAATACGATATTTAATTGAATAAAGAACAGAATATAAAGTATTTACTATTCAGTTATGAAGGATTTAATCTTTAATCAACTGTTATTATAACTACTATGATCAGTTTAGATTCATTCTAAACAAAACAAACTTAGTTGCAGAATTTAAAAAAACCCAGAAGGTAATCCGACAGTCCGTCCAACTGATGACATTTGACAGTTTTGATAGACTGCATAGAGCTAATAACAATCAACATGGAAATATGTACAGAGAGGCTTAGAAGATCATGCATTTTATTGAAGTAAATCTGTAGGCCTTCATTGTTTTAATTTGCACACTCTGAAGATGCATCACTTTAACTGAATAAAGACTTTTCCACAACACGAGTCTATTCTATTCTGACATTAACTAGACTTTGAATCTCCCAGATTGTACAAGACAGACTGTATGTGGGTTGTTGTCTTTTTATTTTTTTTCTTTCTAATAACTCTTCTCAGATCACAGGATCACAGAATCTTCTGAGTTGGAAAGGATTCACAAGGATCATCAAGTCCAACTCTTAGGTGAATGGCCCATGAAGGGATGAAACCCATGACCTTGGCATTATGAATATAGGTGAATGAATGTCCTACAAAAAAAGGGTGGTAACACCAATGGCTTTGGTATCAGGAGAATCAGCTCTAGTGTGCAGCAGTTTATACTTTTTGAAAAGATTCTCTTCTGTTTAATTGGGATTTATTTCCCAAGTTGTATTGTCTTTCCTCCCATAGCATAGTTGAATATATTAGATTCTAATGGGAAAAAAACCCCAAACAATCCACAAATCCAACAAGCAAGCGAAAGACCTCACACTGAATTCTTACTTTACAACATTTTTGACACTAATCCAAAGACTTTTATTACCATTGCTCATCAGGAGAACTGAATTCTCAATAAAGACTCAACCTTATCTTTTATATTTCTATAAAAAGTCAGTTAACTCAAACTCCATCAGAACATTTTTTGGCTGACTTCATAGTTAGGTATCTACATAGGATACTTCTGCCTCTTTGGGAGTTTCAGGAACTGTTTTGAGCTGATTAAAATACCCAGGAAGATATGCGTTAGTTCTACATCACACCTTTCTTCCTAAATGTATCGGAACATTATTCACTTTTCGACAGGACTGGGGCAAACCTAATTGTCAAACTGATTTTAGGAAAAATGAAAGCAATTGTTTAGGTACATGGAATTTTACATTGAGTTAGGCAGCAGCACAAGTCCTTCAGGGTATAAGTTGGACTTGTAATTTCATCTTCACAGGTCTAGTGATATCTCAGTTTAGTGCCATGATGTTAAAGGTTTTCCCAAACAACTGGACATGAAGATTTAATTTTTAGTTACATTTTCTAAATTATCATAAGTCAAAATAGTCCACAGGCACAAAATCTAATATGCATTTAGTGCATCATGAAGCTGTACTGTTCTCTCACATCCATTGTGAAATCATGTTCTGATATATGTTTAAAGAAAAAAAAAATATTAAATCCCACCTTATCTACATTATCAAACATTTCAAACATTCAGCTTCATTTTATTTCAATTCCAGAAGTGGAAATATCATTCAATTCCCTACAATAACTAATGGTGGGAAAAAAAGTAATGCATGAAACTGTAATCTTGATACTGGTGTTAAAGGTCTGTCTGAGTTAATGAATACAGCTCTGATGATGGGATTCAGGAAGAATTGAAAAGAGAGTAGAAAAATAAATGTTGCATATACATGGTTTATGATTTGCTATACCAACTGCCATGTTTTGAATGAGAATGAGAATAATTCTGAATGTTGATCCCTTCAGTACACCTAAAATTTAATATTTACAATTTTTTCAGCAGCAAATTATTGTAACTTAAGATAAGCTGACCTTTTAATATATGTTATATTTACACATTTACTGAATACAGATAGCTAGATAATATTGTTGTGTCACTTCTCTCACTTTTCAGAATAATATTAATAGGAACAGCTGAATGCATGACTCTAACCACAGACTAACCTTTATCAGAGTACAAAGCTTTGAAATGATTAATTCAGTTCACAGGCACTGATGCAGTATTTTTTCAGCTATTCTGCTTGGCATAATGAATTGACTTCTTTTCATTTATGAGACTGAGCAATTGAAAAGCAGGTTGAAACTTTGCTGAAACATTTAAATTTTTCATGGCTCCAAGCAAAATATTAAAAACCCACAAGGGCCTGATTCTGAGCCTTACACAAGGTATTCTGTTTTAAAGTATCTGAGGAACCTAGTCATTTATGTATTTGTCTAAACTGTAATAAATTAACAGAAATAGTCAGCTTTAAAACAAACATTGGCCAACCTTTTCTAGCACTGTATACTGCACCATAAAAATCTCCATCTCAGTTGCTGGGTTTCATTCTTAGAGCTTTGTTATATCAAATTTTGCCATTTCAATTAGTAACTATGTTATCTTGCAATAAGCACCACTGGTTTCCCCTCTGTAGTATATTCTGGAGTGCTATATTTACAAAAGCATATGTTGCTATTCCATGAATAATGTTTGTGTAGCTGTGGGTTAAACACATTTTTTTTTTTATGTTACAGGTGGAAGATACATATTCTATTGATTCCAGATAGGAGGGTGAATAGTTCATTTTATGCTCCTTTGAACAGTTTTGGTTCAGTCCTTTTTTTCCTGCTACTCCTACAGGCATAAATGAAGAGATAAAAATAAAGCCACAGTAATACAGAACACCAAAAGATAAATTCTCATCCCTTTTTTCTGAAAATATAGGATCATAAGTCTTTATATTATCCTTTTGTATTTTTCGTTATAGTCAAACTGGCCTTTCTGAATAGAAAAGTCTCTTTCTTCATGTATAATATCTAATACAAAGGTAAAAATAATTAGGAATAATTTTAGGCATTGAAATTCATGACCATAGCACTCCAGCAAGGGGCCAGGTTAGAATCTGTGTGTTTTTCAAGACCGAGTATTGTTCTGGAAGCTTTGAACCTAACTGAAGGGGACAACTGGAAAGTGACTTTATCTTACAGCCTTATGGTACTTTATTTTAAGAAATTCACATGTCAAATTATAACAAACCTGATATCACTTTTATTTTTAGAGGATAAATGGGTGATTAAGGGTAACTAAGGCCTATCCATAAGACATGCTATAAATCTTTAGATTACTGAGCCCCAAAGGACAAGTTCTACAGATCAGCATTACCTGAAGAGAAGGTGAACCGTGGGCCTGGATGATGGGTGATAAATAAGGCTGGCTTCCTGTGCATCTTTACTGTTGTGCAAAAGAAAGGATGAGGAGTGAATGCGATGACTAAACCCCTGAGCATCCATACTGCACAATTATCCTCTTCCTTTCTGGCTTGGGAACTGCTCCAAATGTCTGTCTACAAGAGCCGTCTATTATCAAGAGAAATATCCACAATTAATGGGGCTAATCCCACTGCAGAGGGAGTGGTTCTATATCCATTCCATTTAGACAGATAGGCAGGTGAGAGGATGAGTAGAAAGATAGGTAGATAGATTAGATAGATAGATAGATAGATAGATAGATAGATAGATAGATAGATAGATAGATAGATTATATCCCACAAGAGTCAGCACTTTAATTTATGGAGAAGTACATTGAATGTACAACTGAATCTGATAGTGACTCAATAACATCGGCTTTACTAGAGCCCGCAGGTTATTTCCCTCTATTAGATTTCCCTAAATGTGCCTGCATCGGTAAATCACAATGCTAGCCACATGAGGCTGTCTTGCTGTGGGACTTGGTCTTGAGTTATGTCTGAACCACATCCAGTTCAAGAGCCAGAGACCACCAGTCTGAATTTTAAAAATAAGAACTTTCAGCTTTTCAATACAAACACGGAGAAGAAATGAAATAATTAACAGAATTCTACATGGCATTTATTTTCTGAAGTTTACCTTCAGAGAAAAAAGGAAAAGATGGATCAAAAAAATAAGATTAAATCTTTTTCCAAAAGCAAAGTACAGGTGAAGTACTACTTCAGGCCAGTGTGGAGATGTACAATATGATATAATACTCAAGAAAAGATAATTGCTGTGGAGTCTGATTTGAACATTTCTATCAAGATGCATTTAGAGGGAGTAAAGAAAAGCTAAGAACATGAGATAAAAAGTGAAATCTTAGGAAGCAGTAGATAAAATGCATTAATCAATCTCTTGGTTCTCTCTAGATTGAGTGGTAAAAGATCTTTTCTTAAGAGGTACCTTGCCTTACCTTGGGAATAAATACAGGCTTAATAGGAGTAGTGAGTGAAATCTAGCATATGAGAACCCCTCAGGATAATTTGTTGACTTTACATGATTTCACACTTCAGGCATTCCTCCCTGGAGACATTTCATAGAAGTATAATCAACCAAGAAATGTAACAGATCAACTTATTTAGAATTCAGCCGCAAGAGCAAATCTATCCCTGTCTTTGCCATATTTATAAACAATCCTAGGATGTGTTTTCCTTATTATTATTTTGTTTCTTTCTTTTTCCCTGAAAAGGATTTTAATTAGCAGTTCTTTATTTAAAGACCTCTAATTAGACTTTTTATATAGCTTTGTTTCTAAAAGAAGGCCCAGACTTTTCCATATATTTGATAGAACTGCCTGTCCGACAGTAAAAAATTTGCCTGGACTGGAGTTAAACAATGTACAGAGAATGAAACTATCAAGCACAGTCATTCTTTAATGTCAGGATGAGTGATAGATGGTTTGCTGCTCCACAATGAAGCATCAACATTCATTATAATATTTCATTTTTGACTTGATTCTCTTATCTCTTTCTTTCTGCACAGAAGATATTACAACCAAGAGAACTTGTTAAACTGTTCCTAAAACTAATCTGTTATTTTAGTTTGTTCTTTCTCTGCATTTTTGATACTTTATATTAAATTAGTATCAAATGGCACTCTAATAAATATTAACTTTCCTTTATTAACAACACTGACATCAGCAAGTGTCCTAGAGACAGTCTCCAGTTTCTGTTATCAGAACAAACATTGAAAAATGGGACACCAAAACATCTGGTTGAAGGCTTATTTTTACTGAAAAGGAAACTGTGCAGACTATGCCCAGCTCCGACCGTAGTCCCAAGAAGTTCTCTGCAAACTTTGATTTTTTCTGAAAAACTTATGCATTAATTCAGCATAGTGTTTCTTTACAAAATTTTGAGTCGAAGCAGTGAAAAGTGAACTCTTAGAGATTAGGGAACAAATCTCCTTTCATGTTATACTCCAAATCTTGCTATAGGCAAAAAGCAAACACACTTCATATTAAAAAAGCCCAAGAATTTCTTCTTAGTGTAACTAAAATATTAACATGCTAAACAAAGATTTATTAGTAGTCTATATCTACTTATTGCAGGAAAGTTTAAAAAAACCCCTAAAAATACTAATATCTAATCCTGTTTCTGGTATTACGCTGATCTTTCTGCTGTCCTTGGCTTCAGTCACAGGAACAACTACAATGAGTCACCTACAGCCTGAGCTCTTCACCAAGAGGCATATGATATTGATGTTTTTTTTCTTTTCATTCTAGGATCTGCATAGTTTTATTTTTATTGCTTGTGAACTGACTACACACCTGGCTCCTCATTCACTGGTCTGCAAGTCCATGTTACATTCACATTTTCTCTATATTTCATACACATGTATATGGTATAATAGATTCTTGATCTTCATTCTTTTCGTTATCCTCAAATTTGTTTTGCCCAGCTCATAGGTCTGCACTTCTCCAGCTATTGGTAGGTTATTTACAGTCTCAAGATTTCCATTGTCAGGATGTGCCCTTGCTCTAATCTGGCAGCACTTGTACATTTCTCCGTTATGGAAACTCCTCAACATAGTGGGGATATCTTTCCACTTGTCAAGGCCCCTGCTGTCATCTGAAATTTATCCATACTCACCCATAGCTCAGGACCAGCGAGCAAAGATCTCTGGCTCTATATCTCAGCTGCCAGTAGCTGCATACTGAGTAAAACAGTAAATTGTCCTGTGCTGTGGATGTTCACAGTAATTTCTTCAGCCATTTAGGCCATTTCCTCTTGGGTGGGATTGATAGTTAATTCTATTAAACAATAGCAGTTTTAAAAATTTGTTTCTTATCTTGAAACCTATTTCACACTGCTTTTCCCAACAATATTTCCCATACACTATTGCATTGTCAAACTGGGACTTGAAATATTAACACTTAAGTACCCCAATTTGTATCTGTTCAGACAGCCACTTTGCTGCATGATTTGCCTTGCTGTAAAACAGAGGGGAAATCCTGTACTCCAGCTGCATGTATTGAAGGTGGGGAGAATTTCCTTTGCAGGGTGTATACATCACCCAGTCTGTATTAATACTGTGTACTGTGTGACGATCTCCAGCTTCTTTCCTGCTTGTGTGACTCTCATTGATCCTGGAGTGATTGGTGTAGATGGGATGCTATGTGGGTGTACTAGAATGGGAAATCCTGAGTCACATGAAACATGTGCTAACCTGGGTTTTGATAATGTCTGGGCCAGTCATGGCCTGGCCTCCAGCCCCATTCTACCTCTTTTTCTTAAACAGCTCAGTTTAAAGTCTGCTAAATCCTATATATATGGGTATAAACCCTAAGAAAATTAAATTTTTTATAGAGAGATGTTAACTCATGAACATTTGGAGGGCTAAGCTTTTTTCTCTTTGTTTTATTTGCTGCTCAGTAATTGTGATCAACATCACATCATTTGATTGTTCATATCAACTTACTTCTATGCATTTCACTTTGTATTATTTGAGATTTTTTTTTTTTGACTTTGGATCTTTTCACAAAACTTTTTGTTGTCAACTCCGTTGCCTCTCATTGAGTGTGAACAAGAATTAATAAATCATCTGCATACAAAATTACATGGGCTAGGTTAACTTCTGATATTTTTCATGTGACCAGATAACATGAGCAAAATATGTATCTAGGGCATTGTGAAATCCTTGGGTAACTCAAGGAAAGCAGAGCCACTGACCTTTGAATGTAAAGACAAGCTTGTACAAACAAGTCCTAGAAATGTGATTAAAAGGAAAAAATTGTATTTCTTCCCTCACATTGCCTTAGAAGATGCTTCTTTCAGAACCTTTGACATTTTTTGCTACAACACTATTTAGTCATAGCAAGACAAAATAGTCCATAAGTAACAATAATCATACTCAGGCAGTGTTGTAAAACAAGTGGATAATTACCTTGACAGAATAAATTCTGACACCTACTGAGCATCAGCCTTGGGGGCATGCTGTCTGAATCAAAATATTTCACAGATCTGGGCTCTGAGACATTAAATAACTGGAGCATTTTTATAAGTTCCTCAGAGTGGCTCAATTCTGCACTGTATTTTTTTCAGCAACCTTGCTCAAAGGTGCAATTGCTATTGTAGCAATCAGCTACCATTGTGAATGGTCTCTTAGGTTTTTGTGGGACTACATCAGTGTCTAAAATTATCTGTGCATTTAAATGCATTTGGGCCTGTGTAAATAAAATAATATGGTTTGAAATGCCATGATTTAAAGAAGATTCATTCCTAAGAAATAATGTCAAGTAGGAAAACAAAGATCTCTGAAAACAGTGCTTCTGTAAAAACAAAAAGAAAAAAAACCTGTAAAGGAGAATGTTATAAAATTTGAACTTGAGAACTGAAGTAAGTGTTGTAGTAACATAATAATATAATTCCAGAAATTAGTGACAAGGTGCTAATAGCTGGGATATGATGAAGTCGGTCCTTTGGGGAATTAACTCTCATGACAAAATCTTTTAAGTAGAAGAATAGATATATTCCTTACCTTTCTTAGCAGAAGTGAACAAAATATGTGACACCAAAAGGGTTTTTTGGAGCAGCTTTGTCATCATAGAAAAAGGACAGAATGCTCACAAACTGTTAATAGTTTCCCAGTGTTACAGGCAGAACAAAATTTTGCTGCCCCAATAATCAGAAACTGAGGCTAAGACTGCTATTTAGAAAAGAATGAGCTGGGATGGATCACTATGAAAATAAATGAGGAAAATAGAGGGAAAATTTTCTCTAATAAAACCTATATACTCATTCCCTTTTCTAAATGCAAAGGCAGTGGTTGAGCGGGGTTTCCAGGGCACTGTAATCAGCAAAGCTGTTAACAGCTGCATGGTGCTTCTGCTGCTTCCATCCATCCACTGCCCTAGGCAATAGTCTGGTTTGCCTATGCTCAGATGCAGATGTGAGGTGAATTTTCTAACAATTCTTTCACAAGCTAACATTGAAATCAGTGGATTTATAGCAATCTGCGTTACATTAGAATCTGTGTCCTTGCATAAATCCTTATTCTTGAAATGGAAAATGACAGCTGAAAATGCTCTTATGCTGTCTCCCATAATGTATATGCTAGTGTATGAAACTGTGTGCTTGCATTCACACATATTAACATATGTCTCTAATTCCATGTTTGGACATGTTCTTGTGTTCAGGAACACTTTTAAGGAGTCACAGGGTAAATCTTAGCAAGGTCTTTGTCTATCAAATGCATTTGGGTAAATTTAAACACACCTACACACATTTTGATACATGCATTTTGTAAGCACAAATGTTCAGGGAACATTAGTCACCCAAACTTGTTTTTAAAGAGCTTATACATCACTTTGGAAGCATAAATACAATGTTAAGCACAGCAGAATTCAACCATGTAAAATCAATGTACTTATGCTATTACATGTCAAAGTTCAGTACTTCCGTTAGAGGATATATAGTAAACAATTTTACCCTTTAAGTAACTATAGAAAACAGTAAATACTAGGATCACTTTATTCTTTTATCAAGGCAAAAAATCAAAGTTGGCATTTTTTAGAATCAGTTTTCCAGGTGTAAGGCACTTCCTTGTTTTCACTGAAGGTAAATAATATATGAAAACTATTTAGCAATTTTTGTCTAGATTTCTGTTATAGTCTCTGTGTTTTGCAGAAACATGTACCTTAGTATTCATCTACATATACTTTTGAAATAGCTGTAGAACACTATCAAACTGATGTGTAGCAGGCTATCAAAGGCATAAAGAAGATTTTCATCTTGTTTACTTCTTTTTAAGGTGAAAAATGTCAAAAAATTGACTGCTTTTATGACCCATGATGTGAGAATCTCTCTCCCTTTCTAAAAGACTTAGTGGAATTTGAACAAACTTAACATTTATGATCCTATAAAAGACTGAATCACTAAAATAGTTAAAAATGATTATTTTTTCACCAAAAAGTCAGAAAGATTTTACAAGGAACAAGTCGCCCTAGCAACTCTGGCACAAAGCAGCCAAGGTCAGTTAAAATTGCTCTTGAAGCTAAGTACATTGTTATTTTAGAATGATGTCAGAAGCTCTATAGCTCAGGTTCTTCCTTAATTTCTGGCAGAAGCTGCTTTCCTTAGGGGTTATCAGTAATTTGACAATTTGGAATTGCACCAAAGATTTGGCATACAGGTTGTCATTACAGACGTTTATTTTTTGTTACATGAAGAAGTTCAAATTAGTAAGTTTTCTTCGGTTCTATGGTAAAATGAAGAAACAGAAAATGATTTCTGACACTTTTTCAAATGTTCTAAAAAATAAATAGCTTTCGCTTTCATTGCTGGATGACATGTGGGTTTTTTGCAATCTCTTGAAGCTGTGCACCCTTCATCATACTCAGATGCACTTGGAAATCTTCAAATCATTCAATTACATTAATTTATTGGTTGAATGAGAATTTTAAATACCTCTGGATATTATCTGACTTCATAATCACTCATACATATATTTTTGGTTTCTTTTCTTATTAAACATAACTAAATATATTTTAGCAGTCATGAGAAGCAAGATAATCAAGAAATTGTGGATATATAATATAAATTCAATACATAAATACTTAACACAGGTTCAGCTTTGAATGACAGCAATTAAATATACAAGCTTTTGAAACTTACAAAAGTAGTTTTTGACCTAATAAAAGAAGCTTAATAAAAGGCCTAATAAAAAGAACCTAATAAAAAAAGACATGAAACTGTTACATAAACTGTACTCTCTCACTTTATCATTCTATATGGAACTAAACTATACTTAAATTAATATTAAAAAATTAGGTAAAGCCTAATTTAGGTACATTCCTCAAGGCAAGTGACTGGTTCACATATTGTCTCAAAGATCTTGGGTTATTTTGGATCAAATAAGTCTGCTTTCTGAACATCCAGTTACATATATATATATACAATATTGTGTGGAAAGCAACAGTGCAAACTGATAAGAAAAGAATGCCAACCAATGATCAAGCACAAAGATGTTGAAATAATAATACCACCTATTCTCATTTTCAAGCAGCAACCACAATCTCACACCCTCTTTATGGTTTTCCTGACCTGACAGCTCAGCTTTCATGCAATTGTGACATCAGAAATGGGTTCTAAGGAACCATTTAAATATCTTAGGAAGAAGTTCAATATCTGAAAATTGATATACTTTCCCTTGCATATTTTCAGGTGCTTTAAAGCTATGTGCTAGTTTTAAATGTTAAAGAGCTAATGTATACCTAAGTATGTGAGGAAAGATTGATTTAGATAGCTTGTCCAAGGCTTTAAATGGCTGCTCTAACACAAACCTCATTTCAGCTTATACACATTTGGCTTCTTATCTTCACAGGATTTACTTTAACCTTCTGGAAAATTAGTGAGTTGCTCACTGTATCTCTGCATATAATGTACATGTATATATATAATCATAGGTTCCCACACATGCACACATACTCATAAAGAGCCTATAGATAAGACTTTCAAAATGGTTACTTTAGTGAAAAAAAGTGATGAAGTAGACTAAAAATGGAAAGAATCATAAAATCATATAAAAAAGAAGGTTGAAAGGGACCTCCAAAGGTCACCTAGTCACACATCCTGCTCAATGCAGGAGCAACTTAAATATTAGCCCAGGCCTTATCTAGGTGAGTTTTGAACATCTTCAAAGACAAAAATTCTGTAAGCTTTTGAAGTAAGCTGTCCCAGTGCTTAACCTCTCACTGGGAAGAATGTCTGTATACAGCAGGAATTTTCCTTCTTGCAGCCACAGGGGTTTTGCCTCTTGTGTTTTTTCTGTGCGTGTATGACAAGTGTCTGACTCCATCAGGTCTACAGCACCTCTTCAAGTTGCTGTAGAATAATGTGAGCTCCCTGCCCCAGCCTTTTCTTCCTCGGGCTGGACAAGTCCTGCTCTGTCAGCTTCCCTTCACACATTTTATGCTTCAGACCCCTGAGCACACTGGTATCCCTTGGCTGGAGTCTCTCCCATTCGCTGCCATTTTCCCTGTATCTGGGAGTCCAAAACTGGATGCAGTATTCCAGGCAATCTCACACGGGTCAAATAGAGCAGAATAATAATTTCCTTGACCTGTTGGCTATACTCTTGCTCAAACAGCCCAGTTAATCTTTTTGCTGCTAGAGTACACTGCTGGCTTATGGTCAACTTATTCATGAGGACTTCCAGGCTCTTTAACATAAAAAAACCCCTTTCTGTCCAATCAGTCCAGAGCCTATACTGAGCCATGAGGTTATTTTGACTCAGGAAGGACTTTGCATTTTTTCTGCTGTAGAACTTAATGAGGTGTCGGCCTATTCTTACAGTTTGCTGAGGTCTGCATGAATGGCAACCTGGCCCCCAACATATCATCATCTCCCCTTGATTTAGTATCACCCAGAAAACTGCAGCTAGTGCATTCCATTCCTTTATCCAGGTGACTGATGAAGATTCTGTCCCTAAAAGAGACAGGAAGGATGATATCTGCAACTCAAGAAATTGCTGGAAAAAGTAATTTGTATTTTCTTCTTAATTTCATTTCCAAAATGGTGAATATCAAATTTCAAAGTTATGGGGAAAAAAAAATCCTAATGTTAACTTCTCCCATTTGTGAAGATTCTTAGAATAAGACAGTTAAGTTGTAATAATTTGAAATTATCACTGAAGCAGAAGATTAACAGTAGTTTGTGTAAACAGTTTGTTCAAAGTTCTTTCACAATGCCTGAACATTGCTATGACTTCAGGCTTTGAGGACAGAAAAGAATAAATAACTCTTACAAAGAGGGAAGGCTGAACAGTAAGCAAATTATTTAAAAGTCAACTTAGCATATTTCATCATGAAACCTTTATTTGCATTTTAATTCATTCTGTTTCTCTACTGCATATACAATAATTTATCTTCATCTGAAAGCTGAATCATTTCCTAGAGTTAGGGTATCTAACAGTTTTGATGATAAACACAGAGAACAAAAAAGAAATAATAAACACAATGCTCTATGTCTGCCAAATCTGTTCATCTCTTTATAATTTTATAAACCGATCTAAATAGATTTTTTTCAAAAATTTAGAGAAAATTCCATTTCTCTAAATCATTGTTTGTTTTGTTTTGCTGTTTACTGTGGTTAGTGATTTATGCTTGAAGCAAAAAACCTTTCTTGTCAGCGTTCAGCCTTAATGTTTTTGATATTCTTCATAAGTGCTAGCACCCAACATAAAGAATAGGAACCTCATATGTTGAATAAATACACCTCTTGGAGGAACCCCTCACATACCCTTTTTTTCCCACATATATTATAAACACATTTCTGTATCTTTTTCTTCTCTTCCTATTTTACTGTGTCATCTTGCTTTTCCTTCAGTGTCAGCTCTGTTCTACCCTACTGATCTTTCTCTACTTATCCACTAAGATTTGCTTAGTCTTCCTAATAGGATCTCTCTACCCTTTATCTTCACCTTTTGTCCCACTGGGATGCTTCAGTTCTCTTTTGTCTTCTCAGAGGAGTTCAGTTACCCGCGAGCCTGTCTTTGTTCATCTCTGCAACTTGTTGAAGACTTTGTGATATTCAGGTGGGAAAGGACAGGTACCCTCAGCTTCATTTAGCTTTACAATAAATAATTAATAGGCAACGTTCTGCCTTTCTCCAGGATTTTTTTTCTTCCACTCTAGGTAGAGAATGTCCTAAATATAAATGCATATTTTGCCTTGAACACCTAATATTAGAGGACTGCAATCTGATGGCAGTAGTAGACAATGTTATGGCAAAGGTATTTTTTCCTTATACTGTAAATTGTGTCCTATTTCTGAGATATGATGCCCATACCACAGTATGACAGATAAATATAGTGAATTTTTTCTACAGATTTGTTGTAGTTTTCATGATGCATTTTACAAAGACATAATGGGATAAAATACATTCTTCTTAAGAGAATAGCTTCTTTAAATTAGCTATAGCTTCGTGTATAGCACTTGCTTTGTGATTAATATATGATATGAAAAACCAATTTCCACTGAAAATACTGAAGATTGAGTGACTTTATCCCATTTTAAGAAATTTCACAAGTTTCTCAGGATGATTAAAACAAAAATATGAGATTAAATATGTGAGGAAGGAAATTACAGTTTGTACTTAAGTTCTAATTTAGTTTTCATGGAGAAATAATAGGAGGGTTTCTTCCCTAAATTTATCCATTTTAAAATGAGAGGATGGTCATTTATGTTACCAATCTGCACTCCTAGAATCTTTCTATAGTTAAGTGTAGGTACAGGTGCACACAAAGCATTTTTTTCTATTGTGTTAAAAATGGGAATCAAAAAAAGTGGGCTTTTATTTTAGCTCAGTAGTGAATCCCAAAGTCCTACTTCTTTATAAACAAGTTTTAAATGCAGTGAATGTTCCTCTATTGAACTAAATTATAAAGAATTCATAAATATCTTCTTAGATATGTAGGTCTATATATGGGCCTAAGAGTGCTGTTTTATTGGGTGTTTTTAATATCCCTGTGTGAATCAACACGCGGATGGGCAAAGGTGACAATAAACCCCACAGCTGAAATGCAAAGAGTAAGTTTATTTAATTACCCTGCTAGCTGAAGGATCCCAAAACAACACTGGGCTGCAGAGACACACAGAATGAGGATGCAGGCCCTGTCAGGCTCAGTTTAATCCTAGAGGGTGGCAGGGCTGCTCTTGGCACCCATTTATAAAAGGCCTGTGCACGCATAGTTTACCATCATGCTGTGATCTGTCTTGTGCTTTTTATGATCTTTGCTTTGATGCTTCTCCCAACAGGGAGCTCAAGCAGCCTGGGAGAGGGCCTCCAAGTCTCTGTAAACACCTGTTATCTCTACACAGAAATTCTACTTCTCAGACAGAGGATAAACAGCAGCAGGCATAATGTATGGTTTCCTACACTGGTATTCTCCCAGGCTGTGTCTTGCATTCCCAGCTGCAAGGTCACTTGAGTGAATCTACCCATTCCTCATTAATCCTCTGCATTTAGCCCTTTCTTCCCAACAATCCCCTCTTTTCTCAATAAAAATATCTGTGATATTGAGAACAATGTGTCAAAAAAATGTGGGACCTCTCTCTTCTAAAGAAAAGATACAAAGAGAATACACTAAATGGAGTGGCAAAATACAGTGAGGAGTGTCAATTTCCAGGAAAAAAATCAGATGAGTAAAATAAATTTGGATTTAGTATTGCATGGATTTTAAAGGTACCAGAAAGCATTAGGAATAAAATTTCATTCAGTTCTTACAGAGGGAAATATTTTAGAAAAATTAATATATGAAGTTATCTGCACTTCAGCTGATTATCTAGAACCTGTTTAATGTAAGTGAAGTAAGGTGAAATTCATCTCTTTTTAAAATAGATTATCTTGTGGATTAACCTTGGTAGGCAGCTAAGATCCACACAGCCACTTACTCCTCCACAGCAGGATGGTGGAAAGAGTCAGAAGAGTAAAAGTGAGAAAACTTGTAGGTTGAGAAAAAGACAGGTTAGTAGGGAAAGCAAAAGCCATGTGCACGGGAAAGCAAAATAAGGAATTCATTCAGCACTTCCCATCAGCAGGCAGGTGTTCAACCATCGCTAGGAAAAGTAATGGTTACTTGGGAAGACAAATGACATCACTCTGAACACCTCTCTCCTTCTTTCCTATTCCCCCAGCTTTGTACACTGACTGTGATGCCACATGGTATAGGATGTCCCTTTGGTCATTTGGGGTCAGCTGTCCTGCCCAGGTATATTCCCAGCTTCTTGTGCACCCCCAGACTCCTCGCTGGTGGGGTGGGGAGAGGAGCAGAAAAGGCCTTTGTTCAGTGTAAGCATTGCTCAGCAATCATCAAACATCTCTTTGCTAGCAATGTCGTTTTCAGCACAAATCTAAAATATTACCAAACCTGGTGGGGAGGGGTGGTTTGTAACCTGCCTTCTCTCAGAGTATATATTTCTAAATTTGGCTAAACCAGCACACCCTCTTTATCATCTATGAAGAAAACTAACTGTATCCCAGTCAAAACTAGTGCAGATGGTTAAATAAGCTTTCCCTGAAAATACTTATGTCAATTCAGTCACTATAAAGGAGTTTCCAGAGATTCCCTCAGATGTAGACATATACAGTATAGATATATAAAGTTAAATGACAGTAATTCCACCCATAATATCTAGTCATCAAGCTTCCACATTAACTAAGGGAGAAAAGCAATTACATCAAAAATTAAATTAATCTTATTCTAAAATAGGTGTCTAAGACAGGTAGGGTAAATTATGCCCTGATGACATAAATGATTTGCTTCATATTATTTGCTTAACTTTCATTTGAACTGGGGGATGAACCCTGACTTGCAAATTATTAAAAAAAAAAAAAACAATAAAACCAAAACAACTCACTGGGATCTGCCAGCATCTGTGAAGGTCTCACACTAACAGACTTCAGGACAACACTCTTTGTCAATAAAATTTTGGCAAGTTAAGGTGTTTTGAGGTCTTGAAATGAAGTGATTGGAAATGTTATTTATTAAAAATTGAAAATTGACTCATCGAGTTATAAATTAAATTTAAACTTCTTGAAGTTATTTCCCAAAAAGTTTTAAAAATATTTAAAACAAAATCTCGCAATGACTGAAAACCAAGAGAATTTTGATCTCTGTCTCTTCCATTTTATGTTCCCTGTGATTGGTGTTACCATCTTATGTGGCTGTTGAACAATGTGATCAATGTTCAATCATAAGAGCAGAAAAGAACACCATAGAATAAGAATAGACATCAGAGGTCAGTTCAAAGGTCCATCTAACTTAGAACTCTGCCTCCAAAACTGGATGACAACAGGAAAATATGAGCATAATAGAAACAGAATATTAGGATAAGGTAAAGTCTTGGTGATACTTCTCAGAAAGTTTCCCAACCACCAACAATCTGCATCAGAGAAACTTGTAAACAAAGTTTTCTAAGTTTTTAGTATCTCTTGATGGTTATCCTTTGCTCAGGGTTGTCCATTATCTCTTGAATATCTGTCAAGATTTTTAAACTCATCAGGATGCTGTGGCAAGAAGTTATACAACTGAAGTCTCCATTATATAAAAAGATTTCTCCTTATGTTTATTTTGTATCTACCATCTGCTACTTTCATTCATTTGTATTTTGGGAGAGACAATAACCAACTGTCTTCCTCATGCCTTTCACAGTTTCAAAGACGTCCCTCTTTGTTTATTCCACCATTCATTTATCTTATTTAATCTTTGCCACAATCCCTGGTCATACTTGCTCTTCTATGCATTTTTTCCAGATCTTATGGGTATTTTTCAGCTATAGAAAGAGGGGAAAGAAACTATATCTGCTCTCAGTAATCAGAACATGGATTACCACAAATATGTGTAGTGGCATAGAAATGTTCTCCAAGTCCTTTCAATATCATTTATATTATTCCAATTGGTATTCTTGACTGCTTCTGAGCATAGGTCCTTCTTCAGATTTTTTATTCTAGGAATAAACTTTTCCACTGTGTTGAAGATAAAAGTGTGTGTTCCAACACATAAAATTTAGGACTCAGTCCTGAATTTTGATGTTTTAATGCCACTTTTTGAATTAAGTCACTAGAGAATCTGAAGAGTTTCAGTTTGAGAGCTAGTGTAAACTTTTTTTATTGTAAAATCCCTTCTTAATTGGCTGTAGAAGTCAGTGCAATAGTATAATTGCATATCATAATTTCAGAGAGTTTAGAGATTTTTGTTAATTAGAATGTAATTATTGTAGCTTACAGAGTTTGAGAACTTTGTTTTCCCAAGGTATCTTCTTTAAATTTATTAAGATTTTATTTTTTAGTAAGAAGAAAATAAAGATCTATAGGGACAAAATGCTAAATAATGTAAAAATATATTTTACTGGAAATTAATATTTTAGGCAATAATTTCATATGTATCAAATAATAAACACAATTTATGTTTTATTATGAAAACTAAAATTTTAATGCTGTATGTGTTCAACTTGCAATGAAGGTATTTACAGATCATGATGAAATGAACCAATTAAGAAAATGATCAATGCATTTTCCCAGTTTTTAATAACATCGACAATTTTGGCAGAAATAGCCAGCCTCATTGTAAAACCTAAATCATGTATAATTTTAAAGTTATAAGAGAAGAAGTGAGCTAGAGTTCTTTCCTTATTCATCTCCAGAATCCACTTAAGTTGTCCCTTTTCTGTCTGGGTTTTTCGGATGGATGGATGCAGTAAAAGGTTGATTGATTTCTGTGCAAACCTGAAAAAAATATTCATTAACAAACACGTTTTTTGTATCACTTTTATAAAATTTACTCATCAGGAGAGAAGCATAGAGATTGTTATATGAAAAGCATGAGGGTACCTATCGAAGCAAAATGGTCAATAGCTAGAGTCCTGCAATGGATGCGTACTGCTGTTGAATGTTGCTTAAAGTGTGCCTTTAAAATGATTATGCACTAATACTTTTGCATTCACATTTCTAAATATAATTTTATCACAACTGTGATCTTTACCTGACATGAATTTTGTTGTTGGCACTCTTATAATATCAACAATGCTTTTCCCAAAAATGTGATGTGGCATTTAGAACAGTCTTGTACTCATCAATATCCTAATACTAAATATTTAACTTAAAATTATGTTTGGAAAACTGAAATGTAATACCTCTTTCTGGTTTTATGCCTGTAGAAACACTTGGATTATGTTATTAAAGAGAGTTATAACATTGCAGGAATGAAGTTATTTGATTGTATGCAATATTGCACAATCATTATTAGAGATACCAAAAAAGCCCAAATTTTTGCACATATCTCACAATTTCAGCTTGATAAAATGTGTAACAAAAATATTTCACTTTTCTTTTTAATTCATATCAGTCAAACCTCTGCTCAAAAATTCAGAAATCTTGAAGAATTTAATTTCTAATTTGTGATATATGTGTACAGTCTTTTAGAAGTACAAAGAACCCTCTACAGAGAAAATTAACTTGGTGAAAGTACAAGTTTAACAGTTGTATGTGGACATTTTGGTCCACTTACACTTTACATGCTTTTTTGCATTTTACTACAACACACTAATATTACCTTCACCAAGGCATTCCAAGTCTTGTTCCTAGTATTATTATATATATTCTTGTGTGACTTAAAAAACCAAAAGGACTGTAGACCACAGTTTCTCCATCTGTAAAATAAGATAACTTCCTAAAAAGAATATTATTTAACAGTAATCAAAATTTTTAAGAGCCTCTGATGAAAGCACTAAACAATAGCAAAGAACAACTATTTCAATTATTACTCTGCCCTCATTTAGAAAAAAACCTGCTTTCCATTTGTAAATCAGATTTACTTTATGCACTAGTAAAAAGCTGAATCCAATCTAAATATTTTCTTACTTAGAAAATGTATGTGACAGCTTTGTGGTATTAATCCTGTCGCTTTCATTATTTGAAAATTATGTGATCTGTCAGTAGACAGGATATCTTGCATAGCTCACCCTTTACTACACTTGTTTTGATTGCTTTGATATTACTTGTAATTAGGAGTGCAATGCTGAATTATAAAAATATTAAGCAAACATAAAAGCTACCGACTGGAACATTTTATGATCGCAAAAAACAACTCTGAGCTTTCAGAAAACTGTCTTAAGGCTGTCTAGCATCATGCCAAGTGATGAAGTACTCAGTTAATGAAATGTCAAATTAAGGATACCTATTACATGATTTATATAAGCTTCTGTACATTGAAGGTGGTTTTGGGGTTTTTTTTGAATTCACTTGAAACTCACTGCAATTAGCCCAAAATAGCTGATGATACTGCAAAATGTTTGAATTTGGAAGTAAACACCTTTAGATTTCTAATTGAGTAATTATGTGTTAGGGATCTAAATGTCACAGAACTGTTGAGGTTGGAAGGGACTTCCAGAGGTCATCTCATCCAAACCCCCTGCTCAGGCAGGGTTACATAGACGTGGTTGCTGATGATCATGCCCAGAAGGCTTTTGAGTATTTCTAAGAGTGGACACTCCACAATCTCTGTAAGCAACCTGTACCTGGTCATCCTGACCATAAAAAAAGGTATTACCTGATGATCAGAGGGAACCTCCCATATTTCACTTTGCACCCATTGCCTCTGGTCCTGTCATCACCACTGAAAATGGCCTAGCACCTTCCCCTTTGCACCCTACCTTCTGGTACTTACAGATATTGGTAAGANGCCCCCCCCCCCCCCCTTTCTCCCCATTAGAGAGAAACAAAGGAGGCTTTCCAAGGATTTCCAGAAAGAAAGAGAAAAACTAGTATAAGCTACCTTTTTCTGAGGTTACATTCTTTGACCCCAATATATTTGTGCCAAATGAACTTCAGGGTGGCTTTATCATAGCTGAGTCTGTCACTTCTGAGGTCAATCCTGACATATCACTGTAACTACATCATTTTCCATATCTGGTATAAGCAAAAATAAGATTCCCTTTAATTATGGAACATGAAAGGTCACTTTCATCCCCCTCTTCTCTCTTTTCCCTCTCTTCTTCCTGCCTTCTCTCCTCCTTGACCCTGAAGCTAGGCCATACTTCTCAGCCCTGTCCTCATATTCCAGAAATGTAGCAAGGCCTCTCCTCTACAAGATGTTCTCAGCTTTGGGGAACTGCAGCCTGCATCCTCACTAAGGATCAGAAGTTGAAGGCTATTCCAAAGGCAATTGAGTTGAGAAAACAAGCATATGCTGTGAAGTATAAAAATGATTCATTATTGCCATTGAAAATCAGAAGAACAGCAAATAAATAATGTACTGTTGCCAAAAATAAGATAAATTCAATAGCTTCACCTCAAGATGTAAGGGCATGGCTGAAGGCACTTTAATTGCCTAGTGTAGATAAAACCTGTGAGGTCAATGCAAGCAAGGCATTGAAAATGCACAGGGAAGCAGAAAATGTGAGCAACCTTATACAGAATGGACTGAAGTCATCACTGCCAGAAAGGAAAAAGATGGGAAATAAAAGATGAGTAAATAAGGCGATGTGTAACTGAACCTATGTCTAGATTCTTTATGCATATTCTTTTACCCAGCATAATTTATCAGGGAGAAGACAAGACATCCGATGGGAAATTAGGCAGAAAAGAACAAGCCATCCAGTGGGAAACTAGGCAGATAGTTCTGGTCATTTAATAGGCATCAATTGCCAAGGCAGTAGTTATGTCATGCACCCATAGCCAAGCTCAAGGACTTGTGTGGCTCTGAGGACTGTGGCATAGCAATTCTGTGCATCCAAACCCTGGTAGAACAATGTGTAAGCGTGTTATAGAATGGTAATGGCCCATAATGAGCAGTGCCCACCTAGGAAGATGAAAGTGTACGTTTAGCATGCCCCAGACACGAAGTATGGGAATGACAGTAGAGTGGTGGAAGATAATACTCAGATACCTAGTTGAAGTCACAGAACAACAGAATCCATTAGCAATTATGAACAAAATGTGTGAGACTTTCCTGGACAAGTGGGAGCTGTGCAGGATCATGTTCTTAAGGATAAAACTCTCTTCTTTCTGGCAAGTGGCACAGAAGTTGCTGAATGGATTGCAGCAGTGGTGCACAACCACATCTCAAGGCATCCTTCGTGCTGAAATGCCTCACTGCACAACCCCTAACAGAGTATATAGAAAGTACATAGCTCCTCTTAACTACATCTCTGTAGTGCATCCACTGTACTGCATCTCTGTCAGAGGGCTGCCTTCAGCTTCTGGACTATTATGTTCAGCACTCCATCCTATCTTAATGCTGTTCATAACTGCTAGAATGTTAGTCTTTCCATGGTTATAACCATACTGTGGGGCACTGGTAACAGCCTAAAGAGCAGGAAGCGTGCATTACATCCAAAGTGATCTCTGAACTCTGAAGTAGCCTGGAGCAGATTACGGGGTGGGCAGACTGCCCTGGAGGACAGACCAGGTTACAAAACAGTGCTGAGAGAGCAGTGTCTTTGGCCCATGTCCTGAACAACAGTCACTCCCTTGGGGAAACCAAGTAGTGGATTGATGCACAATGTCATGATGCCTTAATCTTTGTAATGCTAAAGACCCTTCTATTTGCAGTTCAGTGGGGTTTTTTTCACTTACATCCCTGTAACCCTTGACCTAAGCTGTTGTGGCTGTATTTTTCTGAAACTTTTGTGGCAGTGTTTTTCCCTTGTTTCTTCTGTGCATACTTATGAGTAGCTGTCTAGTAAAAAATGAGTTTAGTCTATCAAGCCTTCTCTCAACAAGCTGTTTTCTCCTGATTTTTATAAGATGCCAATATCTTTTTATGTCTACTAAAATGCCTTGAAAAATGAAACTATGTGAATATTTTAAAAAATATTTTTAAAAATATGGAACAGATGTTCTATTTTGTTGTATTCTATCTTGATTTTCTGTTTTTTTCCTAATTCTTTTCTATGTCTTTATCTTTTTAAATTTCCCTCAGTCATCTTTAAAATGATCATGTGTCTTGTCTGCAAAAAGTTGTTTTGTAGATTAGGGGACCAGTTTGGATCCATCTTTTTTTATTCCCTTAATCATGAGGTAATGGGAGACATCAAAGTATCAAATGTGTGTATTTCTGTTCAACACATGAAACCTCCTTGGAATTATTTATGTATTTGCTTATCTCAGAAATACAGTTTCACTTATGGTTATCTGACTATGAAGTTTCAAAGAAATGGGACTTTTGCTCCCTTAACCTGTTCTTCCAGAGGACAAAAGACAAATTGAAACACTGACATGAAACCCTTGCTTGGGAATATGTGATTTTGGGTTTTGATGACTGCTTGGGTATAAACAAAAAAATAATGACCTACTCCAGTAATTATTATACATAAGTATAATTTCACTATTCACATATTAAGAGTTTCAAAGCGTTTGTTATTGGGATACAAAACAGGTCTGTTCCTCTTTTGTCCAGACCAGGATAGAAAACTGAGAATGAAATAGCTGCAAAACAGCCACTGCTGCCTAAGTATAGTATTCCTAAAAGCTGCCATGTCATAAAAGGTTATTGTACTGTTTTTTATGCTACAATAGATGTCATTCGTGTTTCAAGAATAAAAGTGTTTATGGAAGACGTATGCCCATAGTCTTTATTATATGAAATTGTTTTGGAACTTCAGTGTATGCACATACAGTATACATACATATTGATTTAATTCTAGACAATCCATACACATTTTCTGGGCTAGTGTTTTCAATATGTTATGTTTTGACAGTTGGAAACAAGTCAAATTTGGGTTTTAGTGGTTCACAGTTTATCAAGCATCAACATCATGTTAACTGAATTCTGTATCTTATAATGTTAATATGAAACAATTTCTGACAGCATACTAATTTGCAGAAGAATGAGAGTTCTCTCTCTAAAGGTATGAAATGAATACATAAACAGGTAATGAAGAATTTCAAAATCACATTTTCCTCCATACATATGCATTCCAGTGACTTCAGTGAAGTGCATATTTGACTAATTGCACTGTAGGATTAAAAAAAAAAAAGAAATATTCAAAAAAACCTTCCTTACTCTGCACAGCTGTTTTAAAAACTCATCTTGCAGGCATTTATTATTATAGCTGTATTTCTCAGCTGTCTTTAGATATTGTGTGGGTGGACTGAAGGAAAAAAAAAGTGATTAGCTGCTTTATTTTTCCTGACTTTTAAACTGTGGATTTCTTTCTATTTATTTCTCAATATGTATTTTATGACTAACACCCAAAGAGAGATTCTATCGATTAAAATTTTGTCCTTTAGGTGTCATAGAGCAGTATAGATTACCAAAGTCTTTGAAATCTCTACAGAAAAATGAGCACAATTTCACACTTACTGCTTTATTAATAATATTAGTGAAAAATTGCAGTCAATTTGAAGATTTTACACTGGGAAAAGTTTATTTAAAAAAGTATTATGGAGGCATGTAGAATTAAGGTTGAAGATTAAAAAACTAATATTCTCAAAATGACAGTAGACTAGCATGAAATAAACACAATTACACTAGCATGAAATAACCTCTACTGTGTAGGAGGTGAGATCAGATATCTAATGGTTCCTTTTGACCTTAAATCTGTGGTATCATGAAATTTCCCATCTTGTCACAGTGTAGAATTTTTTGTTGATGAAGCAGTATGTTCAGCCAGAAGCTAGGCATCAGATGAAGAGGATAGCTCTGTCAGGGACCGTAGAAATGAGGTTTGGGAAATCAAGTCCAGAAGTGTCAAAAAGTTCTGAGTTTGAAATTGGGAAAGTAAATGGCAGAAGTAAAGGAGGACTTTAATAAAGGGAGGCATTAGAAAGTTTAGCTGTGTTAAATGATCTAAATGCAAGTTGTTAGAGTACTATATTCCTCTTAAATCTCTCATAAAGTGTGTGCTTCCTTTCTCAGCTTTCTATGCTTTACTCCTTGTTGCACAAACATTGATGTGATTCCACTAAAGGTTTACCTGTGGTGTGTATAACCTGGGATGTGCAAGTAAATTGATTAGTCCTGCCACCTTATACAGTCACCATCCAACTCAGTAAAGAAGAGCCTATTTCTTGTGTGATCCATCTGTTCCATTGGCTGGCAGCTCCCCTGTCATGGCAGAAATCCAAGGACTGGCCAGGTTCACAAAAGAAAGAAGAAAGGTTTACAACAGCCATGCTATCTGGAAAGTCATTACAGGGACCTGACAACAAAAATTAAGAGCTTTCTGGGAAATATGATCACATTAGCACTGGACTATTCAATGTGCCTATTGTGATGAGGATGATACTGTTTAATGTTTAGTACTTATTCCATGGCAACTATGGCATCAGTATTCATCTCTCATCAGTAAACGGTAGCTGTCAGTATGCATGTGGTTTGGCAAAGAACTTGATAGACTTCTGTGACAGACAAGCATTTTCTAGCCCACTGAGAAGCAAGTTGTTAACAGAAAGGCCCAAAGATTCACTAAAGGTATTGGGAACAGAAATCTGAACTGGAGTTGAATGCCAGTATGTGTCCGGGGGGACACAATAAGACGCTCTTACACCTGCCAGGTTCAGCAGAAAGAAGCAGAATGCTTGGTCTTTATTGACACTACATATTTTTATACACATTTTAATACTTAAGTAAACATCAGCTTTATTTACATAACTCTGTGCGAGAAAATCTGACTCCAAGGTTAAAAACAGAAGGTTATATAAAAACAAAGCTTTAGCAAAAAACCCAAGGCGACACCAGTATAAGCAGGATTTTCTAGGCTGCTGCCATAATTACTGTCTTCACAAAAAAATGGCTTTCATCCTGAAGCCAGTTCAGACAAATGTAGATAAACTTCCTATTTATTGAAAGATACAAACCACCTTTTTTTTTCTTAGTCCACCCACATAAAGGCAGCTGAGAAATTCAGCTAAAATATTAAATGCCTGTCATCTTTTTGGACAGGTTCAAAAAACAATTGTACACAGTAAGGAAGATTTTTTTGGTAGTATTTCTGTCTTTTTTAATGCCACAATGTAATCAGTCAAATGTTCACAGTTTAGTTGTTATAAATCTTACTTCAGAAGCTGTTTTCAAGTTAACAGCAGCTTTGGTGAATTTGAGCAAGTTCTGAAAGGAAAAAGAGAACAGACACTGTGACAGGAAAACTCCTTCTCTAAAGTTTTTTGCCCAAGGTACTCAGCTTTATATAAAAGGTCACTATCACCCCTCAACAGTTCATATATATGACCACATACACTTCACTTTCTGTAAATCGAAAGGTAGAACATGGGCACCTGTATACTTACAATAGGCACTTTTGTGACTGCAGGATGATCACATGCTTTTAAGTTTAGTCACCTATATGTTTAGACGGTTTTGAACTGATATGTTTTTATAGTGTTTACTGAGTTTTAGTAATGTGACCAATGTGACTAATGCTATTTGTCTTGCTAACAGAAAACAGCAGTCATTAAAAGCAGAGCTTCTCTGACACCTTTAGCCCAAAAGATACAGCTAGACCCAAAGAAGCACCTGTCACACATTGGTTCTGGTTGTATTCAAAGCATTGTTTGAGTCTCATCTGTTTATGATAGGACACACATTTTCAGTATGTTCCAGAAAATAAACAAGTGGATCAAAAATGCAAATAAATATTTGAGTATTATATCAGGTGCCTTCTGTTCCCTGGAATTACTGGCTATCTATCAGCAGTTGGTACATTTGCCAGACTCATTGTGTAGTTTGGCTCACTGGATGCTAATAAAAATGTAAATCCTCCATGGAAATCCAAAGTCACTGGCATATTTCAGAACTTGCAGCAATCTTATGCTTACTATTTTATACTTCTGCTACTTGACCTGTAGCCTTGTAAATGTAGCCCAAGCTTTCTGAAACCTTTTGGTGATGCAACAGATACAGAAAGAGGCACCTTTTCCTCCATTATGTATCAGGAAGTGTATATCATGCCAGCTGAATTTGCCCACTGCTGCAGCTGAAAATACTCATAAAATACCTCAGTGCATGTTGCATTGTGTATATGTTTGCAGTGGTAAAGGTCATTGTCACAGCTCAGTAAATCACACTGTACACTCACTTTTTTCCCCCAGCACCATAGTACCTCCTACTACCTACCACACTACTTGCAGGCATCCTGTACAGAAAATTACTTATTCAAAGCCTATTCTGGGAAGCAAAAAGACAGGAACATTATAATAGCTTAGGTTAAAAATCATCATCATGTACAATTATTTGATGTATATACAGACTGGGGAAAGAGATGCTGAAAAGCAGCGCTGTGGAAAGGGACCTGGGGGTCCTTGTTGATGAAAAGCTGAATGTGAGTCAGCAGTGCCCTGACAGCCAGGAGGGCCAACCCTGTCCTGGGGTGCATCAGGCACAGCATCGCCAGCTGGGCAAGGCAGGGGATGGTCCCATTCTTCTCTGCTCTGCTCTGTTCTGGGGTGGCCTCACCTCGAGTTCTGGCTGCAGTTTTGGGTAACACAATATAAGAAAGACATTAAATTGTTAGAGAGCATCCAAAGGAGGGAGGGACCTGAGGATGGTGAAGACATAAAAACAGTGGCTGAGGTCACTTGATGTGTACAGTCTGGAGAAGAGGAGAGACCTCACTGCAGTCTACAACTTCCTCATAAGGGGAAGAGGAGGTGCAGACACCGATCTCTTCTCTGTGGTGACCAGTGACATGTCCCAAGGGAATGGCCTGAAGTTGTGTCAGGGGAGTTAAGGTTGGATATTAGAAAAATGTTTTTCATTTTTCAGCAGGTGGTTGAGCACTGGAAAAGGCTCCCCAGGGAAGCAGTCACAAGACCAAGCCTGGCAGAGTTCAAGGAACGTTTGGAGAACACTCTCAGACACATGGTGTGATTCCTGTGGCTGTCCTGTGCAGGGCCAGGACTTGGACTTCGATGATCCTTGCGGGTCCCTTCTGACTCTACTGTTTTATAATTCAGTAGTAGTCCACTGGGTGAACATATAATAGTAAGTACTGATATGAACAGGAACGTCTTTGTCTTATGGTCAATATTCATGTTTGCACTGTGGAGATCTTGGGATGATATTTTTGTCAAGGGCAGGCAAGTGTATGTATGTAGACTGCTATGGTATTCTTTATCCTTGCATATAACAGCTTCTTCAATTTTTTTACTAGATATTGATTACTGTGATAGCAGCTGAATATTTCTATAGAGTGGTTGAAAAGTATAGAACACCTAAAAAACTAAAACTTCTCGTGTTTCAGATATCTTATATGTATTACTATAATAACCAGGAAAGTTTCTTGAACTCTGTTCTCTGTGAGGCCACTGCTTCATAATTCCATAGAAGATTTGATTTTTGCTTGACCTTTTCAAAAAGTTTCTTATTTCTTTTTTATGAAACTTAGTGAAATCACTTGAAGAACACAAAACATTAAGTAGCTCTATCTTTCCAAGTATCTACAGTTAATGTCAAGAAATTGGGGTTTTTTTCTAAAATAAAAGTCTGTCACAGTTACCTCTGATTCCTACAGAATAAATGTGTGTTTTGCTAATCATTTGACTTTCCTAGTGAATGTGAAGGGTTTTTTATTCTCTTGAGGTTTCATTATACCACTTTGGATTTACAGCTACTTCAGTTGTTGTCAGCTGACTATTTGCCTAACGAAACAGAACATTAATTATACCAAATGGATTATAATATTATTATTATTATTACAGCAAGTGTGGTATAACTGGAAGTAGTTAAATGGTACTGGTGAAAGATTTCAGAAAAAAAAAGGAAAAAAGTCTTTGTTATAACTCTCAAAAAGAGAAATAATGGAGATAAGCACAGCCTTTGAAAGAAAGTTTAAGAAGCTTTTAAAAAGTTGTTGCTGTGCATGAAAATAAAATTATAGAAAAAAACTCCAAACAACAATTACTGTGTGTCTTTCAAGCAACAGTGAAGAACATGCTTCAAGTGCAGTATGCACAAATACAAAGGTCACCACTCTGAGTGAGAGGTCTCTCTTCTGCTGGAGATTGACAGCCATGGCAGAGCAATCTAAGAACAATATTTTCAAGACTGAAAAACAAGAATTTATTTGAATTTTAAAGTACTACTATATCAAGAAGGAGAAAAGTTCAGTTCTTAGTGCAAGAAAAATCTGTAATGCAAACCAGTCAGGAAGTTTCTCTTCAAGGCAAGTAGTAAAAAAACCCCACTCCATTGTATTCTTACAATGATGAAAAAATGTTTTGTGAGTATCACATCTGTAAGAATAGGTTTAGTGAATATGACAGAGTGATTATTTCTACTTGTCACACCACTTATCTTGCCATCTGTGAATATAAATTATAAATAGACTGTGACACTGAGGTTTTCCTTCTAAATCTTCCTACATTTCTCACTGCAGTAGCCACCAACTTTCTTTTATCAAAACTGAACTACCTTTTTTTCTTTTTGCTTTTTCTTCTCCTCTGATGAGGTATAGTGCACCTAAATGATTTTCTGTTGTGTTTTTATTCATGACAGATCATGTATCTAAACATGCATTTAGAAAAAATCAGTAAAAATATGTATAAAGAGATAAAAAAATATTTTCTGTGTTAGTGAGAGTCCACCAAAATTCACTTTTAGATTTACATCATTACAAATTATTTTACCTTACCACTGGGGCTGATTGCTATTTTTCAATAAACAATAAATGTGTATTTCTGATTTCATTTGTATTTCTATTTCAGATTGCTTTCATTTGTAACAGGGAAAGTTCTCCTTTTTTTAAGAGTACTTAAACATTAAAAAAAAAAAAAACACTTGTAGCTCTTGAAATACATTATTTGATATTTTTATTTGATATTCTTGGAGATGTTTCATAAAGGTCCTGGAGAGGAATTCATATGACCTCCAGTATGGATGACTATGTATCAACTGGTCATTCTCGATTTCTTTTTTTTACTGTTAAAGAGCAATGGCATTCTTGGGGTTAACTACATCTTGTCATACTCCTAAAAACAGCATAGAGGCTCAATTCAATTGTCTAGATGTAGGCACCTTGTGCTTTCTAACCCACATTACAGTCTCTAGAATATCTGCCCAAGAATGGCAGAGAGAAATCAGAAACACTCTCTTGAAGAAGCAGAAGGAAAATTAGAACTAGCCAAGTGTCTGAAATGGTGCTAGAAACCTAGATTTAAGCAGCAAGTGGAGCTCAGGAACATAAGCTGTCATGTAGGTATCTACAAATGTTTACGCTTAGTCAGAAGAGTCGTATCCCTTTACAGACACAGCTGTGCTTCAGAAAGATGCTTCTCACCATGGAATGGAGTGGGTTGGGTTTTTTGCTGTTGGTTTACCAATTTCCTTCAGTTTGATTTCTAGTCTATAGATCTCTTAAAGTTACACCATATGGTAGATGGTTGAAAAGGGTGAGGAATGAGCTTTAGAACTGCTTTTATAGTCAACCTATTCTTGACTAGTCCTTGACAGGATGTCTGACATATTCACACCAACATATATAGCTCACTCCCTCACAAAAATGGAAAAGGGTGTCCTCAGAGGACAATCTTCAACCAGGCTTGAATAATGTTTGGCAGAACTCTCCATCAGTCTAATTCAGGATTAATGGTTATTTCTGTGTGCAGTGCCCACACAAGATAAAAGAGATCATATGTTTCTGAGTGCATGTGTGCTACTGTGTGACTAAATTAATTCAATGTACATGTCATAAAATAGGACTTTTGTAGGGACAATTGATTCGAATTTCAAATTTTTTCGAGCTCTGGCAGCATCTAGCATCAACACTATTATCACTATTTCTCCAACATTTATTGATCTGGGCTCATCATGGTAATTCTTTTATATTAAATAATTGTGCAGTAGTCTTCATTGTTTCATAATGTTGATTTTTTAGTGAAGTCCTTTATTAATTTTTGAAAATTTCTCTTCAAATATGGAAAAAAATCTTCTACTTTTGTGTTTTGTTGTTCCTGCATACTTTGCTTAGTTCAGAAATAATGGGAATACTATGTGTATTACTTTACAGTGCCAAAAGGAATATGATGAGTAGATGGAAGAATAAGACTTATTTTTGGTAGTTATTACTTGAATGTTTTTACAAAAGATAGGTGTGAATACAGAAGACATCAAAGCCTGTCAGAAAGTGCAATCATTTTCAAGTCTGAAAGTTTGCTTATTCTTCCTCATACTCCAAATGTGCTGCTTGCAATTTATTTCAAAGGGTGAATGTTTCACAACAAAAACATGACAGAAGAAGGTTAGAAATGGAAAGTGCTAAGAGCTGGCATATCTACTTAGTCAAAGCAGAATTAGAAATCTAGCTGGGAATCTGCACATTTGGAGTGCTAAGGCTATAGAAAACTACTCCTGCAGATCTTCCACTTGCATCTTCTGAGGATGACTAAGCACTGCAGAGGTGGCTGTATAATAGCAGTAGGAGTGGAAGGATTTTGAATGCTAAAGCAAATACTGTTTGAAATGTCAGATAGGAAACTCTAAGATGCCTCTCCTTTTGCCTAGAGGTAGTTTGCCTATGGAGATGTTTGCACTTATTATTCATGAAGCACATTGTTGAGTGTGCTGGTTTTGAAGAAAATCCAAAGCATAGCATTGTACGAGCTACTATGAAGAAGATTAACTCTATCCCAGCCAAAACCAGCTATGAAATTACAGCTTTGTAAGGAGTGCTGTGGAGGCCCTTACAACTGCGTGATTATAGTGGGTGAAAGTTTCCCGTGACTTATTTTTTGCTAATGGTAACTAAAGCATGAATAATTGCCTTAGAGTAGTATTCTTGTTGAGAGACAGATGAGCAACAGTCATGCATCCTCATATTCTCATCTCATCATAGGATAAAGGAGCAATAAGAGAATTTCGTAGGAATTTTTATTATGATCAGCCCCAACACTGAAGCTAAAGAGCAAGCTCCATGGCTACTTCCTCTTCCATTACTTAGAATAAGAACTAATAAGGTCTTGTCTCTTGGATTAGAATTTTGGGGTTACAAATTATAAGAAAACCAAACACCCCTTTTGTTCGCTCTTGTTTCAAAGTTCTTTTCTTTCAGCTAAAACCTGCTAAAGTTTTTATTTGGTGTTAACCTGAACATGGCATTTTGTTTGATCTGTTTCATTCCACAGATAGCAATGACTAAAATCTTTCAGTAAGAGAAATTCAGAGTGGACTTTCTATTGCCAAGAAGCAACACAAGAATCAAATAACACTTATTTTTTTCTTAGAGTGCTTTTAACAGTGTATTAACAGTGAATATTATTTATTATGATTAAAAGAAAAGGATAGAACAAGGTAGTTCATTTAAATGAGAATTGACCACCTCCTAGTTCTTTGTGTCTTTTAAATATTGCTAGTTTGAATGGCAGACTGCAGGAGGCTTTGAAAGTAAATCTGAGAAGGTCTTTCCAGGAAAAAAGTTTTGTGCCATAATGTATTAGAACAGATTTTTCAGCTCAGTCAGTGGATCTTGCTGATACAAAACCTCAGAGAACCAGAATCAGTTAATAAATACTTCAGTATGTTCAGCCACCTTTTATTTTTACCAGGAGCATTAAAAACTACCAAACTGAATTGCAGCTATAAAAGCCTTCATTTCATAAATCTAAAGAAAAAATAATGTAGATGCTCAGTGCGCATATGAAGTACAAAATCTTTATCTATTCCGTCTATTAGAGAAGTCATATTAATTGGTTAAGGGTCAAGTTCATCAGTAAGTCTTGGATCAATTCTTAAATGCCCACAGGTATATGTAGCATTAGACTACATGATTTGTGCCCTTTCAGTATTTTCTTCTTTAAAAAATATATATTGTGAGCTGAAATACATCCAAGCTAACTTAAAAAAAAACCAACAACAACAACAACAAAAAAAAAAAAAAAAAAAAAAAAAAAAAAAAAAAACAAAACCAAAAACAAAAAAAGACAAAGGAAGTATAAGCACTGACAGCTTCCATGTATGTTTTCAGTCATCTGCCACTATCCCTGTTCCTTTCCCTCTTTGCCACTGACCTAGGTTACAATGCAAGTTATAAACAGTAGTATGTATTCTATTATCATTTTCACAAGCTGTTAAAGCAAGTGGGGCAATGTTCGTGATCTCCTACCATGATTCGTCCCTGATAACTCCCTCTGGGAGCTATCTCTGTTTAATGGGCAGTTAAGGACCCATCGCATGAGTCATAGAATTATGTCATCCCATTGTGAGATGCCCACCTGGATATAATCTGGGTTTTGGAACAGCACAAGTAGACCTTACTTACTGGATTCCCAGAAGCCAAGAGTGACCACTGGACCTTCAGGTGAAGACCAGACCCTTCTACAGGATCACCGCTTCAACAGAACCACTTCATCTGGACTGCTACCACCACCCTGACTTACCGGGTGTCAGGTTGTATCCTGACTCTGTCAGTGTTCTTGTACTAATGTATTTATTTTAATTTTCCTGTTAAATTATAATTCTGACTTGTGATCTCCCACTGGTTTGTTTTTAAACTAGTACAGCCACACATGAAAGGAACTTCTCAGCAAGATGTCTACAACATGGTTAAGCCTAGAGACATTTCTGAGCAACTTTTCTTATAGGGTGGATATGAGATCTTTTGCATCTGTTTGGAAATGAATCACCAACAGAAGCACCAGCTGTGCTAGGATAGTCCCATCCAACAACAAAATGAGAATGTAGACTGAGAGGATAAGACTTTTTTTCCCAGTTTATTGGAGACTGTGAAAGTGATAATGCAGATGAGGCAAGCAGAGTGTATTTAAGAAGGATTTGATGTGTCTGACTTCAGTGGGAAGGTGGATAGATAGGGAAACCGAGGCTCTATACTGGGCTGTACAGGGAGAACAATGCTTTCTTTGGGAGGGCAATGCCAGCCTGCAGCCATCAGGGACTGCCTTGGCCAGTCATGTGTGGTTCACTTCTCCCATGTCTCTTCTCCCACGTCATCTTTATCTCAGTGTCACTCCATGTTTCTTCATACTTCTTCCCATCTTCTCCCGTTACACTTGTGCTTTCAATAGCTCCTTTCACTTTTCTTACCACTGAGCCTGTAACTTCCATAATATTTACTCATTTCCTATTAATATGTATTAGTGACATGTTTGTTTTTAAGCTCTGCCTCAGACCAGTGTCTGACCTTTCCATTTGGATCATCAACTCTATCCAATGAATGTGCTTAATTGTAAAACCCATCGATATGGCTGATTTAGGTTAAACAAATTTAGTTTGAATTCACTTTGGAAGAAGCTGCTCACCTGCTTTCTCCCCCTCTGAAAATTAATTAGCAATGTATACAGTTTTGGATTAGAGTGTTTTTTAATTTGCTGCCTGCTTAATTAAGTCGCTGTAGGGAGGGAAGTTTTGTACTGGTTGCTACCATTGTACCACAGAGATAATGTAGACAAAAGAACAATCATCAGAACAATGTGACTGATAATGTAGTCTTGTATTCATTTTCTCCTCTGGAAATGAAAATATGTGTTCTTTCTTATTTTGTAACGTGGGCTGTTTCACTGAGCTGGTTTACAATACAACTCCAACAGTTACAACATTAGCAAATGTCAGAGCATTTGTAGAAACATGGAGCTGAGAAAGAAAGCATAATCAGAATCAGAAAAACTTCACCCTCAATTAGATATCTCTATTTGGATGGATGACAATCCCTCTACACGTTGTTTGCTACACTGACTAGAAAATTGATTCACTTGTGAGAACACAAAATTTTTAGTGGAACTGGAGACACAGTAGGATGATTGACCTAACCTCTAGTGAGTCTAGTTTCCTGGGGCAAAGCAAGAAGAGGTTTAAATTGATATTTTCAATCCCTGTGTTGATATTTTGCATGGCACAGGGTGTTTCAAATGGTTCTACACATTTAAGTTTCAGCAATTGAATTAAGCATCCAATTTTATGTATAAAAATTACATTGCAAACAGATACATATAGATTTTGAGTATCCCTGAAGATTTTGAAAGGGTTAAGCTGTACTGTGAAACACTGTCCTTGCTGTATCTGCAGATCCAGGTTTGGATTTTTTTTTTTTTTTGTAGTATACTTACCAAAAGAGGAATGACTAATTCAGAAAACTGACAGATCACCTAACATTGTAATTGTGGAGATTTTTTTCTCAGAAACCTGGTTGACAGTCCACTCTCTATTACCGCAGAATCTCTTACCTAAAACTGGAAGACCACAGTCATGCATTTTGGTACTGGTTAAGTAATTTTTTACATTAGATAGGAATATTGGAAAGAACAGTCAAAACCTATTCAAAATGTTCACAGAAGTAAACCTACAATTACAGTCAGATGTGAACAGATTTTTAATGGACTAAATAGTAGCTATTTGGATATTTCTGTGTTTCTAAGACCCCATGTATATTTTAATTTCTTTTTTATTGTTTTTCCAGATTCAACACTTCATATTATGTTATCTATTGTCTTGTGGGGTTTTTTTGTTACTTTATGTATTTTAACCTTATATAACCGAAGTAGTAACAGCAGGAGTAACAAAAATAAGTAAATAAAAGATTCTTAATGGGCATCAAATGGTGTACTAACAGGAGGACAGGGAAAAAAGAGTGCATTTACTTTTAGACCTATTCCCTTAGGACTTTAGTGGAAGTGTTTGACCTGTGTTAAAAAGGTCTATGCTTTGTGTTGTGTATCATTAAGCAAAGAAAGATACATTTAGGATATGATGTCTAATAAAAACTAACAGAGTTATTCTCAGAAATGTCAGACATCTATCAAAAACCTTTGGGTTGGCAAGCTCATTATAATTAAAAAAGTTTCTGAATATGAACCTAAATATTTCTTCATTTTCATGCAAGTGATATTACTATCAGTGTCATGAAAAACGACAATGAGTATTTCTACTCTTAGCTGCCATCCTGAAGCAGCCATACACAGAATAGAAAAGGGGTTTTTTTTTAATTATGTTGACAGTTCAGACAGATTCTTTATGCTGTGGGCTTTTTTATTCCTTTCAAAAATGAGAATTTGAAAGTAAAATTATTACTTCTTTTTTTTTTCCTATTTTTCCCCAGCAAGACTTTGTTTTTCCTAGTCCTGTTGTAATCAAGGTGTGTCTCACAGTGATGAAAGTTAACATGATTGCAAATGACCTATATGCTTCAAACATTATCAAGATTGCTCAGTTAGCATGCTTTTGTTGAAGTGGAAGAAAGTAAAGTTTCTGGAGCAGTGAACTGTCTTGGTCACAGACTACTCAGCACAATCCACACAGCATCACGGAATGTTAAGTGGTTGGAACGGACCTTAAAGACCAACTAGTCCCAAGCCCCCAAGAGCAGGGACACCTCCCACTGGACTAGGTTGCTCAAGGCCTTATCCAACCTGGCTTTGAACACTGCCAGGCTTGGGGCATCCACAACCTTCCTGAGCAACCTGTTCCAGTGTGTCACCACCCTCACAGTAAAAAATGTCTTCCTAATATCTAACCTAAATTTCCCCTCTTTAATTTGTACCCACTGCTCCTTGCTCTATCACTACAGTTCCCAATGAAGAATCCCTCCCTGGCTTCCTTGTCGGCCCCTTCAGATACTGGAAGGTTGCTATGAGGTTTTAATGCACTTAAAATTGCTCAGCATATATTCCCTTTCATCCAAAAAGCATATTGGATTTATAGCAAAACCCAGGGACCGTTGCCAACATTACATACTTGTTACACGCACCATTCTGCTAGAAAATTTCTTCCAGCCTGAAAAGCTTATAACCAAAAGAGCAATGCTATCTAATGTCAGAAAAAGGAAGTATCACCCTCACCATTTACAGGTGGTAAGATATAGTCAATTAATTAAATTTTCCGTGGAAGCCATGTTTGTTCATTTACACATTTGCATAAATACCTGACTCAATGAAAGCATATCCCCAAATCACTTCTCAGGTTACTGACAGTAAAGTGATCCTCTAGATAATGTGTTTTTTTCAGACACATTTGCATCATCTGTAACATGGCACTGAGTTCTCTTACTAAAGTAATGAGAAAGTACTGGGTTTTCTCCATACAGTTTAAAGCATTCTTTGACAGAAAAACATTATTTTTTGAAATAATGACTATGGCAACTCTGAAAATACATGTAAGATATTCACTTCTCATAGATATCACTGAGGCACATTTTACTTATATTTTATTTCAAACTTTTAAAGAAATAAACATATACAGATTGTTTTAGCACTTTCTTCAGTGTGAAAGGTTTTTAGTTAAAAATTCCTTTATAAAACTCAGTGAAAAAGTAATATTTTTTAGTTCAGCTTTAGTTCTTCTTCTTTCATGTCATGAAGTTTGGATTTAGTACTATTTTTTCATCATTTCCATTCCATAATACTGTATATAAGGGGATCTGCTAAGCAAATAAAAATGACTTTGATATGCATGTAGGCAATACCATCAGTGAGAAATATTTTCTTTAAGATTTAAAGCCATATATTTTTACTTTGACTATTTCCTTATTTTCTTGATCATTTTCTCTTTTAAGAACTTCTCTATTGCAAATGCGTTTAATTTGTCTTCCTAGGTGCTTGGTTTGTCTTTTAAAAAGAGAAACCAAAAAAATTTCTAAGTTATACTTGGTGTCTTGGTAATGTTAAAGAATCTCTTTTGTACTTGGAATTACGTTGGGGCTTTTGGTTTTGTTTTGGGGTTTTTTTTCCCCCCACTGTTAATGGTGAAAAACTACTACCATGTTGGTGATGATAACAGCAATAATGTCAGAGGTTTCCACTGTCTACCTTCAGACACCAAACAGTCTATATGAAACATTTCACAGGAAACAGAGTACAGAGCTCAGACTCGTCATGACTATACTTCCCTCTACTCCAGGTTCCATTGGTATGGTGCAAATAGAGTGGATTGGTAAAGCGAACAAAATAAATACAGTCTTACTGGTAGCCAGCTATTTTCAGAATTATTTGTAGATTTATATGTTTTGCCAAGGAGAGATTTGATGAGTCCGTCTCTCTTGACTAATGCATAACCATGATTTACATAAAGTGTTGTGTTGCTTAGAAATTATCAGTGTCAATATCAAATGTTGACACCACAGCTATTCATGGAAAGGTACCACTTTTGAAGAGACTCTGGTAGTTGTGATATATACTCTGAACTGCAGAAAACGCAAGTACAAGTCTTTGTCCATTTAACATTTTATTACTTATACAAAGTGGAAAATTCCCAACAAAAATTATTAGACAAAGTGCATGTAGTCAGGCTAGCACCTCAGCAATTAAGATACAGTAATCTGGTACTCTAGTCTAGAAACTATTGGGTCTTCCATGTAACACGGTGAGGGTGGTCCATGGAAAGGCCACTGTGTTATTCCTGAAAGCGTCCCTAGCAAGGAATCACTCCGGGGGTGCTACTTGCCACACTAGCAGGCTGACTTTCACACCCGTGCGGATATAAGCACGAAAACACACGCTCACACTGAGCTGGATAGCTCAGGCGTCAGCAGAGGCAAAGAGTCAGGAGGCGGCTCTTCGTATAGAGTTCTGAGGGGTTTATTCTCAAACCACAGCAAGGGTGTCCATGGACGAAAGAGGCCGATCTAAGGGCCGTGACAGGCTTATATAGGGGTGCAGAAAGGAGGCGGGGTAATACAACAACAACGAACGGAGGGGAAGGAAGGGGCGGATTGGGGACTGGATTACAATCTTTTAAGGGATAAAAGGGGCATGTGGCCAACTGGCCAACCATACAGACCGAATCTACATAGAACCACAAGGCTGCCTGGGAGCAGCTTTTCTCACCCTGAGTCAGGGGGTGATCTTAGAGTTCGGAGCTAGCCCACCAGCGAGCCTCTCCTGTACCTGAGCTCTTTGGCCCCTCAGCCATCAGAGCTGCTGGCTCAGCCACCGCAACATCTATGTTCTTACCTTCTTTGTCTGTGAGAAGGTAATGTACTTTAAAGAACAAGCAAACAAAAAATTAAAGAAATTTCATTGTTAGGAAAACTGTTTCCTGTGCAGCTCTTAAAGTTGATTTCCCACTAGTATTATCTATGGGTACATAGAGAGGGATTTCTCTACGTCACACTTAGACACCAAAACTGTGTCTAGTTGTGTATATATGCTCTGAGGAGAAAGAAAGGTCTAAAGGAAGTGTCTAGGAAAGTTATGAGAAATGAAGAGAGGATATACCTTTGAAAACTAGGTGAGAAAAACCCTTACCACTTCAGTGGACTAATGCCTAAATGAGTTATTAATGGATTTTGATTCTAGTGGGTAAGGAGAAAACATGACTTGGGACAAATTAAGACAATCTTTTTTTCTTTCTTTCTTTTTTTTTTTTTTTTTAAATAATAGAGCAAACTGTATCTCAGTTATGTTGTTGCCTCATGTAAACAGAAGACCAGAAGAAAGTGAGACAACACAGGAAATATAGAAGACTATTCTTTTCTATCCAAAGGTTTATTCAATTCGTCTCAAAATGAGAAAGAAGATGTAATATCTGAGACAGAATACCACAGGGACAAATGAAGGCAGAGTCACAAGAAACAGAAAAGAAATCTTGATCCATCAAAAGCAATTAAACCAATGGTAACTGAACAAAGTTGAGGGTGCTGTGAGAGCTTGGGGAGGATCCAATAATCTTTTAGTGACTGGATGAAAGAAAAAGCTGTTTGGACATACAAAAGGAGTATGGTGGAAACACCCCTGAAGTTAAAAGATTTTGAAGAAAATGGACTTTTGAAAATGGGCTTTATGTTGAAAAAGGACTTCTCAGTTACTGGTGGTGCTGTGAGGACTGATTCCATGGGCAGTAGCCCTTCCTCTTCCACACTGAGGCTTCTGAAATCTCCTTCACTGGAGATATTCAAGAACCATATGGACAAAACTCCATGCCACATCCTCTAGGATGACCCTGCTTGAGCAGGAAGGTTGGACTAGATGACCCACTGTGGTTTCTTCCATCCTGATCCATTCTGTGATTCTGTGATTCAAATGGCTTTTCCTCTGCCTGGTTATGCAATTAAGAGAAAAAGGCATCATAACTGCAGGTGATAGTTATGGCAATATAACCTGGTGACAGCACATGGTCTTGGAACAGAAAATTACTTAATGTACTACAGAGCATCACGACAACCAATAATGGAAAGCTAATTTACATTCTGACATATTTTTCCTCTTTTTCACCACTGTTCTCTGGAAGCCAGTCATAAAACCTTCTTTTTACCCACTGTATACTTTCAAATAAAATTTAAGAAAGAGAATGATCTAAACACAGTTCAGTCACCCATATGAGTTCAGACTCTCCTATAAGTTACCCGCATGAGAAAGAAACATACTGACCTAATTTTTTGGTCTGTCATATCAACAGTCTCACAAAGTTTAGGAACTAATAAAAATTTAAGTATGGTCAGAAGCACAGCTTCTTCAGTGATTATAGCTACTAATATAGAATGTATTGAATGATCACTGCCACTTTTGAAAGTATTGCAATTTATGTAAGTTATGATGGAGTATATATTTTATTTAAATCTGAATTCATGTTTTATTTCAGGTCCTTTTTACATCATATGAAAATTCTTAAACAAAATTGCTCTGAATCTTTTAAATACCTGACAAAATTAATTAAATTAAATTTTTTAAATATTTAAATTTTAGCTGCAATGTACATTTAAAAAATTATCCAAGTTACATGTAAGTAAGGCGGGAACTTGCAGTGGACCATTTCTGGAAATTCTATTGACTTTTAGCTTTGAAAATTATCAGGTTTAATAATTATCTATTATTATTTTCAAAACCAGATATCTATTTCATGTTTAATGTCTCATGTTGTAATACTAAAGCATCAAATAAGGGAGAACACCAGGTCCCCATGATTTGTTACAGCTAATTCTATAATGCTTTACCCTCAGTTAATTTACTAAATCTATGTTTCTAACCTATTTCAAATCATAACTCATATCAAAGGAGGACAAAAACAATGTTTGCCGTAAACATAGAGAGAAATAAAATTTCGGGGACAGCAATGTGAAAATGTACTGAACAGAACACACATTAAACTGAAAATCATGTAAATCCTGTAGTGGGCAGGAATAGAGCATGTCATGTATACAGAATTTGATTTATCATTGAAGTAACTGCAATTTTAACAATCTCATTAAATTATAGCAAACAGACACAATTAATCCAGTCCTATAAAACAAAGATCTATTGTTCCCCTCCTCACAATGATTTTCAGGCCTTTGATCCAGGACCTGGCAATTTAGTAATTCACAAGTATTTTTATCCTCCCCTTCCTTCCTCCGTGAATAACAACTAAAACTTCATAATCCTACCTTAATCTGGTTAATTCAAAGTTCCTTGAAGGAATGTTAGATGGAAAAATTCTTCAGAAAAAAATTTATGGAGTGACTCCTTAAGGTGCCACAGACAGACCTTATGGTTGTCTATGAAAAACTGAACCAGTTTCAAAGAGCCTTGTGAATCAGTGTCTGGTCTGGTTGATTAGAGCTAGCACTTGATAACCTGTAGTGAACAGCAGGACTGAGCTAGAATAAGGTATAAAATAATACTGTTAAAATTTTTAGAAAAGGGGAAACTGGAAGTCATTAAGAGTATTTGTAGGATGGAAGGGAAAATATGGATAAATGTTCATGTAGATAGCCACAAAAATACTTTGAAGAGACCAAAGGAGACAGCATTTATACTTCCTAGATCACAGAAGATACTGAGAGTAAAAAAAAAATATGAATGTAACTATGAAATCAAGTCAAGTGGGAGTATGGAGTCAGAAGTATTACACATTGGAATAACTTAAACAGTATAAAAGAAAGACCTGAAAATATGAAACTGTCTACATTACTCTGAATTCTGCATAGCGTGGTACCCAACCCTTTGCAGGCTTTGGTAGAAATACTTTTTATACAAAGTTTTCCAAAACTTTATCACTGCAAAAGTGCAAGCACCTTTTGAGCTTTGTCATCAATAAATCAAACCTTAATATTTCTTTCTTCATATTTTCATCAGAAGTGTCAATGCTCTCTGTTATGACCACTAGAACAAGAACTTGACTCCCAAAAGTAAGACACTATTTTTTCATGCCTCTCTGCCTCTCATTCTGTTTACCGTTCCATCTTTTTTGATGCTTTTCTCAAGGGGAAAACCTCAGCAAACGATAATATATCAAAGACCACAGTTTCCTCTAACATAATAGCAGTGGTTTGGGATGGTAACTGAGATGTAAACTCTTTTCTACAAATTAATGCTGGGTTTTTATTATATTTTTATGTGCTGCCTCTAGTTAGGTCAGGGTCTAGAAATATTGAATTAGACAAATATGGAAGAAATGGAAGAATATAAAATAGTTTTTTGGTTTGCAAATATATATATTTGTATAGAGAGTGTATATATAAGTGTATATATATTTGTATAGAGAGAGAGAAAAAAGTATTTCTCAAAGCTATGCTGCCTTTAAAACATCTGGAGAAAAAAAAATTGGTTTTCTCTGGATGAATAATTCTTCTAGTAATTTACAATTGATGATAAAAGCATAAGAGAAGCTGTGCATATACCCCCTAATGACAGCTAAAAATTATAACTGAGCACTATCAGCAGAACTCTTGACCACATTTGGCAGCTACTACTCAACAGCTTGAAGATACTTCCCAGTGATAATTCTTTCTAAATGCTGCAGCTACCCACAGGAATCACTATATATCACCTTTGGAGAATCTTTAATCAAAAAAATATCTACACTTGAGCAAAGGAACCACGTGTATTGGGTCTGGCTGAGATGGAGCTCATTTTCCCATCGCAGCCCTCACAGTGCTGAGCTTTGCACTGACAGCAGGAAAGGTGCTGATAACACCCCAGTGCTTTGGGTGCTGCTGAGCAGTGCTGGCACAGCATCAGTGCTGTCTCCCCAACATTCCTCCCCATAAAGGGGATGGGGGTGGGCAAGATCCTGGGAGAGGACACAACCAGGCCAGCTGTCCCAAACTGACCAAAGAAATTTTCCATATGACATCAGCTCAGATATAAAAGCTAAGGGAAGGACACAAAATTAAATATTTTGGACATAAGTAGCAGCAGAGGTAACCAAGTAACCTGCTACTATTTTTCTGCCTACATTCATATCACACTGAAACCTCTCTCAAAAGAGAACTTTTATTTTCTTATGATTGCCAAGGATGCGGAGGCTTCATAAAGTGCAAGGATTCCTCTTAGTAATCATATTATTAACAGATTATTTGAAAAAAATCTTGGTGCACATACAGAAAATCTTGAAAATGTCATTCGACTATATCGTTATTATCAAACTATGTCAGAAATACTGAAAATTTTTATTCCTAGTTTATTAAGTTCTCTCCCTTTGTCAGCAAAGAAGTAACATAACAGAGCCAGAAAACAAATAAATTGGGAAGTCTGGTCGACAGACAATCCAGAAATACAGACAGCTCTTTAGGTCCAACTAAAAGTGCCATCATATCCTCAATCTCTTGAATCAGCACTACTGCTTGAAAACACAGGGTTTTTACATCTTTCAAGGACAGAGAGAGTGCTTTTAATACCATAATTTATTATTGGATAGAAACAGCTGTATATCCCCAGACTCAGAAGTAAACTTATCCTTAGTGTTTCTCCCTATCTTGTCTAGTAAACTTTGAAATTTACATCTCTATTCCTACAATTTATTTGGGCATAGCAGCTGTTCCATGGCATATTTTTTATAGTTAGATCCTGACTCTGAACAAGGCACATTTCAAGTGACATTATCTCCATTGGGAAAATATGGATAAGGGTCATCTAAATTGCAAAAGTATAATTTAGGAAGAAACAGCAGTTATTGCATTATGCGTTGTACAAAAGAAAAGAGCATGTGATGTCACCTTCCAGCACATAATGTATAAATATAGAGGGAACATAGTTTGAGATGCATTTAAATGTGTAAACATTTTGTCTGGTTTTCTGTTTCATTGCCTCTTAATATGTGGGTACTCATATGCATTTATTTTTAAACATATGATTGAACAAGGAAAAAATAAAAACAAAACAATGTATTTGCCTCTAGCAGATTACTTCTTCTCTGAGAAAGGGATATATAAACTATCTGTCCTATCCATCAAAACTAATATGATTTCTCTCTCCTTCGTGTATTTCTTTTAACATATTAGAAGTAGTAGTAATTATTTTTGTTATTATCATCTTTTCATTTTCCTTTTTTTTTTCTATCTTTAGAGCTGTAGCTTGGAGAAAAAAATAATGGAAAAGGTTTAAGTAAAATAAGTAAATTATCTCTTTAGTTTTTTTAAGTATGAATTTAGTCAGGGAGAGAATTTCTTTGTGTGTGTCTTTTACTGTTCCAAAATCCTCTTGGATTTTTTTCAAAGCTAATATTTTAACACTGTTGCCAAGAAGAAAAAAAAAAATTGCAAGCACAAGCTGCTGTTATGAAAACATCGCTCTTGTAATTCCAGGCTTGTGTTTAGTGTCCCCATGAGTGCCATTCCAGCACCATTGGCTTCTCTTCTGTTCTTGCAATTTCTGTTGATCCTGTGTGCGTGGCCTCTTCCATCTGCTGACAGTAGGTTAAAGAAATAAGCAACACTGGTAAATATTTTTCCTCATGTAAATACCATTAAACTTTCAGTTAGATCCACAAAAAAATGATGTAAGGTTAAACTTACTAATATTATCACTCTAGCAGTACTCACATATATTTGTATAATATACAGAGAAAATGTCTTAGGAAAATAAAATTATTTGGATAATTTGGATGGTATGATACTACTACATGTAGTTTTCTTAACAATTTGTTGCATCCAAGTTCAAAAGTAAATTATACAATCTCAAAGCAAGGCTGGGGAGGGGAGAAGCAGAAGAGAAATCCTATTCTAGTTCATATTGTTAATCAAGATTTATTGGTTAACCCACACTTAATTCCAATGTGCTTTTTACACACACATATGTGCACACATGCACACAGACACAGACATGCACATTAAGACAGATGTACTTTATATATCCATAGTTACTGCAACTACCATTCTCACTACATAAATATAAATTAAAACCAAATATTCATGTTCAGAAAAATATCTATGTCATTTCCTAGTATCTATGATAGTTTCCCCAAAGCAGCAATAGTAAAACAAGCTTATGCAGTGGTAGCAGGATTTGTGCCTTTGTTGGTCCCCACCTTGTTCATCCTGCTATCACCAAGAGTGGCTCTAGCTCCTCACTTTGAGTCTGCCTGAAAACTAGAATTGAAAATTATAGCCCTGAGGCCTCTGATTTCACCATGGACCTGGACTTTTAAAGCCTGTGATATCATCTTCTATGCTCCATTTTTTACTTTAGAGTCATAGACAAGTCATTCTATACAGAATAACCAGTTGTTATCTCTCTCTGTATGTTTATATTCCAAAATAACTGTAACCATAGACATTACTTTACACAGTTGCATTGCACTGAAACTTGAAGAAATTTATCATGCTACAATTTGAAAAAATATTTGCTCTCAAATCAAAAGTAGTATTTTTTTCCCATCCCCCTGTCCCCCCTTCTCTATCTTTATCTTTTTTCCCCTTCTGTTTCTTTGGGGTTTCTTTCAACAAAAGATGTTTACCTTAATCCTCTTCATGTTTTTTCTTTATGGGGATACAAGTCTGTGGGAAAAAAAAGTAATCAAGTCCCATTACTTTACTGAAATGTACTAAACTGCTTTTATAGAAAAGCTTATACAGAATCATGAAGAACTTATTTTTCTCCTTTGTGTTCAAGGCCTGAAAAAAAACAAAGTTATCAAATGTTTAAAAAACCCCTGTGACAAGTAGGAAGAAAACAAATTGTCTTAAGATCCTCTGAAATCATGTTGAAGTGCCTTTATTTTCAAGAGCTTTTTTTTATTAATATGTATTTAATACCATAATAATTTGGTTATAATTTGCAAAACTATTTGCCATATAGGAAAGATTCCATGGAGCAGTAATTTCACACTGATTACAGTAGCAACTTTGGGTTGAGGAAACAGGAAGAGCTGATAGTTGTTCAGTAAATGCCTTGAAAGGTCCTTGCCCAACCTTATTTTCTAAATCCTATTGAACAGAATACCCAGAGGGAAACAAAAAGGACATAATATCTTCAGACTTTTCATACATATGTTGGAGCAAATATTAGCTCTGAGCTAGGGTAATGTCTAAATACTCCAGCATTCATAAGACTACCCTGAGAATTACTGCTGATTTTCAATGGGATTTATTAAACTGTCTTGTTTTAAAACTATATGCAAACAACCACAACAGTGCTGTGTTTCTCAGTTGCAAATAATTTACTATATAAGTACTATAAACATTGTAATGTTAAAGCTATGTTTGTAATACATCTCAGCTATGTTATTCCAAGGATTATGTCAATGAAAAAGTGAAATTGCATCTACTTTGTTTACCTGTGATAAATTCAAGCAATAGTAAATCTGGCCTTGTCATTACAAACCCAAGAGAAATTAAAACTATTCCTATTTTGCATACACTAATGATTGCTATAGGGCCAGTCTAAAAAGGTTTGGAGTGAAAATGGAGATGAAACTGAAGCTCATGTAAGTTTTCAGATGGTGAGAAAAATAAACTGCAATTTTTACAGGAAACTTTGAATGTAACTGCTGATGAGGAGTATTGAGAGGCCAGCTTCTAGACTAGATGGAAAACACCAGATTTAAAATTCAAGCTTTCATATTGCAGATAGAGTGATAGTGATCTTGCTCTTAATTGTAATTTGTGTATTTAAGCCTACCATAAGGAATTCCGACACTGAAGTTATTTGACTTACCATTTTTCTTTAATGATGCCATTTTTCAGTGCCACGACACTGTAAGTAAGACAATAGAGATGTCCATTTTGGATACAGCATGAAGGCATAACATAGGTAGCCAGGAAAAGGAGCACTTTTGACACAGCAGCAAAGTGTCACTCGTATCCCTCAGAAATTAGACATCTAGATTTAATTAAATTCTCTAGTTATAGAGAATCCCTCCGAAGAGAGTTGAAGACAACCTCAGAAGAAAATTTATCCTTTCTTGTAGCAACTCTCAAAAACAGATGAACTCCCTCTTCTTTACATGCACTCTCTTATTCTTTTACCAGAAGGAGACCATTTCCCTCAGTCTATATATGAAACGAAGGTGTCTGAAATTAGAGAAGATGGATTCCTACTTGATGGATTCACCATGTACTGGCTGTGTTCCTAGCCAGAAGTAAGCTTTCAAATAAATATCAGTCATGACTTATTGCTTTTGTTTACTTTTTTTGTTATAAGTAAAACATGCTTCTAAAAGGACTGCAAAATATTATTGATAACCTCTCACTGGTTAAAAAAAAAGGAGAGATTGGAATATTTGGAATTTTTTTGTCATTTGTTCTTTGTTTTGGGGTTAAATTTTAAAGACTATATTTGAGCTAGTCAAACAAAAGTCCTGCCATAATCAAAACAAGTACTTTTATTATGCTTTATGCATCATAATTTAAGATATTTATGGTAGGGAAAGCTGAGAGTACACATAAACACTGGGGTAGATGAACTTCATCTGGTAATATCCCATTCATTTACACATGCATGGGGAGAAGAGGACATAAAAAAGCATTACAAAGATACTCATTTTATACCTATGTGGAAACATAATAAGTCTATAGATTGTAGTCCAAAAAATCATGGAGCGCAGTGGGTAGGTGGTCATTGACAACTGCAAGATTTAAATCAAATTCTGTAGGTACCCATACATTTTGCAGTAAAAATGTGCTGCCTTCTTTATGAAAAGTATGTGTAAGGGTTTATTTTCCCAGCTTTAATCCATTCTACTGAGGGAAATATTTCAGCGGAGGAAAGAGGTACATCCTGTTCAAAAGGGCTTCAGTGATACTTTGTATTATGCAGATTTACTTCACTGCTCCTGGAGAATCACATTCAAAAACCAGACAAACACTAACCTGTATGAAAATGAACATGATAAGCACCAAATATTTGTCTACTCTTGAACTCATTTCTCTGTTCCAGAAATCTTTCCGAGTTAATTTCATCTGGATTACATGTATGCCTTGTTTTGTAAAGGGAAAAGTACTTGAATTATACTCTGCATTATATGCTAATTCATCTCTAAAACTCGGAATTAACATGTGTATGTATCTCCACTAGGATCTTTGTCAATAATTTTTCTAAGTGTTCAAAAATTATCAAAACCTATATGAATTTAATTTCAATGTGTCTTTTCTATTTGTGAAACAGGATCTCCTTATGTTCTACATATTAAACAGAAAGACTGAATAGCAATTCTAAGCTTGCATGAAATTTGGTGGAAATTCAACAGTGAATAGCATGAAAAAAAGTTTTACATAGAACAATTTTTAAAAAAAGACACTATTTCTAGTGGAAGCATTCCAACTAACTCATGATAAAAAGGCTATAGATGCAAGAATGTAAAAACAACAAAGTCATACCATCATTAATTTTGATGCACAATATGTCTTTAAAGTCCATCATTAGTATAATTATTTTTGTCCAAAGAAGATGGTGTCTTAGAATTTTTGAGCATTTGAACATGCTTAGAACACATACATCTGATGGTTTTAGTCTAAATACTATTGTGTATTTTTTTAATAAGTTAAAAAAAACAACAAAAAAAAAAATACACCAAACCAGGATATTGGATATAAGTCTTCCTATTTCACAATTCCTGACCAAAAAGACACATATTGTGGTAACATAACAATAAGACTTATTTCATATGCAAAATTACTGTGAGATAATGATACAGCAGCTACCTATTAGCACTATACTGGGTGTTTGATGCTTTAGAGACTTGCATTTGGTAGATGAATCATGTCACTGAATTAGTTCATGAACTGTCTTGTGGTGACAGGCACTATTTAATTGCTAGCATGCTTAAGAAAGTAAGTCTTGGGTGATGAAGACACACTACAGGAGAGATTTCAAATACACAGACATGACCTGTGTCCTACTATTTGCTTTCTGGGGCTCTGGCTCTGTTTAATTTACAAACTCCTTATGTGGTCAAGGCCAAAAGTTTCTTTCTCCTTTTCCTGAAAATAATTCAATTGCCAACTTCATGGCTCAGTCTAGTATTTTTTACAGAGAACACTATTAAATTTTCAGAATCAAAGGCCTAAATGAAAGGTAGAGAAAAATCCTAATATAGCAGCTAACTGCATTTTATGATGTAAATATGTATCCAGATATATAGAATGGAAAGAAATCTTTATGACTTTGTACATGTTGACTAATTTAAAGGTAAAAACATACTTCAAAGACAGGATTGCTCTGAAAGATCATATGGATTATTACTGAATTGCTGCTGTTAAATTTCCACAAGAATTTCTTCAAAGGGGAGGAGAGAATCCTTGATAATTGGGGCTCACAGTGGCACCTGTATGAAACTCCAAAATATGTTTTTAAAAAACACACAAAAACCCCACAAAAAAAACCCCAAAATAAAACCCAACAGAGCAACCTTATTCCAAGCTTTTCAAAATCTTATACATAACACATCATTAGGAGAAACTGCTTAGCCTTGCAAATTACTCCAATAAATGAGGGATACTGTATCATTTCAGGGAAAAACTCTAGGATACAAAAGAAATAGTGATAGTTGTAATTATCACAGTGAAAGAAGATAAAATTTATTAATCCTGATTGAATTTATTTTCAAATTTGGGGAACATTATCCTGAATGGTTAATATTATTAAGCTAAAATAAAGTTATTATTTTTATTATCACAAAACTTAGATTTTATCTTTTTGTCACTCATTGATTTTACTGAATTTCATAGAATCATGGAATGGTTTGGATTTGAAGCAACTTCAAACATCATCTAGTTCCAACCCTCCTGCTATGGGACATTTCACTAGACCAGGGTGCTTAAAGCCCCAGGTAACCTGGCCTTCTATGTAAGTACTTCTAGGAAAAGAGCACCTACAATGTCTCTGGGCAAGCTGTTCCAGTGTGTCACCAGCCTCACAGTAAAGAATTTCTTTCTAAAATATAACCTAAGTCTACCCTTTTTTAGTTTAAAGCCATTTCCCTTTGTTCACTCATTACATGACCTTGTAAAAAGTCCTTCTCCAGCTCCCCTGGAAGCCCTTTTTAGGTATAAGGTCTTCCCAGAGCCTTCTCTTCTCCACATTGAACAACCCCAAATCTCTCAGCCTGTCTTCATAGGTGAGGTGTCTTCTCTTCTCCACATTGAACAACCCCAAATCTCTCAGCCTGTCTTCATAGGTGAGGTGTCTTCTCTTCTCCACATTGAACAACCCCAAATCTCTCAGCCTGTCTTCATAGGTGAGGTGTCTTCTCTTCTCCACATTGAACAACCCCAAATCTCTCAGCCTGTCTTCATAGGTGAGGTGTCTTCTCTTCTCCACATTGAACAACCCCAAATCTCTCAGCCTGTCTTCATAGGTGAGGTGTCTTCTCTTCTCCACATTGAACAACCCCAAATCTCTCAGCCTGTCTTCATAGGTGAGGTGTCTTCTCTTCTCCACATTGAACAACCCCAAATCTCTCAGCCTGTCTTCATAGGTGAGGTGTCTTCTCTTCTCCACATTGAACAACCCCAAATCTCTCAGCCTGTCTTCATAGGTGAGGTGTCTTCTCTTCTCCACATTGAACAACCCCAAATCTCTCAGCCTGTCTTCATAGGTGAGGTGTCTTCTCTTCTCCACATTGAACAACCCCAAATCTCTCAGCCTGTCTTCATAGGTGAGGTGTCTTCTCTTCTCCACATTGAACAACCCCAAATCTCTCAGCCTGTCTTCATAGGTCCGACCACCTTTGTGGCCCTCCTGTGAACATACTCCAGCAGTTCCATGATCCTCTGATGTTGAGGGCCCTGGAGCTGGATGCAGGTGGGGGCTCACAAGAGCAGAGTAGAAGAAAAGAACCACCTCCCTCAACCTTCTGGCCACATTGCTTTTGATCTAATCCAGGATATGATTGGCTTTCTGAAGTGTAATTGCACAATGCAGGGTCATGTTGAGCTTCTTGTAAACCAACACCCTCAAGTCCTTCTCCACAGGGCTGCTTTCAGTCTGTTTCCTCCCAGTCTGCTCTTGTGCTTGGGATTGTCCTGTCTCAGGTACAGGACCTTGCATTTGGCCTTCTTGACCCTCATGAGATTTACACAGGCCCACCTATCAAGCCTGTCAAGGTTTCTCTGGGTGTCATCCCTTCCCTCCAGGTTGTTGACTGAATCACATAGCTTTGTGTTGTCAGCAAGCTTGCACAGGATGTACTCGATCCCTCTGTCCATGTTGTCAGCAAACATGTTTGATAGGGTCCAATTATTATTATTATTATTAAGGTTCTCTGGAAATTTCTCTGCTTGAATTAAGGTGCAAACGAGACCATATGCCAGTAACAATAATATGGGTTTTATTGTAGAGTAAGTATGAGAGGAAGAGAAAAGAAAAGGAGAAAGAAAGAAATAGAAAATAGGTGGGGGGACGAGGAGTGACAGAGACAGAATAAAAAGAATATCATCATTCCGTGAGTCCCACTGGTGCCTCGACAATCCTCTTCAGCAGGTCTTCGCGGTGGTGTAGGTCCCCCGAAAAACATAGGATCCCATGGGTATATATGCTCAGGCTAGGCAGGCATGTC
>VYXC01011980.1:0-94999 GCA_013397175.1 Platysteira castanea | reverse complement strand
ATCTAGAAAGCATGCACAAGGAAGAAAGGTAAAAAGTTCAACTCAAGGAACAGTATTTATCTCAGGAAGACCTTACTTCATCCCAGAGACCTCAGCCCATGACCACCAAGAGGCACAGCACAGGCACAAAGCATATGGAAATGATTTTTGGGCTCATTATAATATGAAGCTGGGCTAGGCGTGGCTAGGCAATGAAGATGTATAGGCATGTTAGGAAACTTGATGCATATGTAATGGTTTGGGAAATAAAATGAGAGATGAAAGTTGCGAGAGGCATGCAAGCCTTTGTGGAGAGATCCCGCTTGTCGCCTTGGCCAAATAAAAAGTATACCTACTTTACCACCTTATTCAGTGATAAAGTCTTTTCTGCATATCAATACCTTTCCCTCTGCCTGAGGTGACTGAACAATGGGTTTCCTTTTAGCTAATCAGCAGTTTGACTTAGAGTCCAAACTTCTTCAAGGAGGTTTCTGTGGCTGTAGCTTCTTTAAAACTTTATATCAATGTTTGAGGCATAAACTATTTTCAATCTCTGACAATGTTGAACAGCACTGGTCCCAGTATCAAGCCCTGAAGAACATAATGTTCTCAATATCACTATGAAACATCTCTTTAATAGTAACTATCATGGCAGAATATGAAATCCAATTTTTATTTTTATTTTAATCCTGACCCCTGTGCTTCTTTGTTTCAATGCCTAAAATTAACTGTTCTAGTTTCAAGGTCAGATCTCATTCCAGTTTACGATCCTATTCACTATAGATAGGCAAATCAATGTATTACTGTTTATTTCTGGTCTTTAGTTGTTCATTAGAAAAAAACTGTGAAATATAATCCAGGAACTCCAGGGTGCTTCTCTTGAAAATCCATCTCCATTAACTTATTCTACAACCTTTTATGTAATCATAGTCATATCCAAATCCTTTATCAGATTTTTTCCTTAGCAATACTGTTTTATTTCTGTAGATAATTTTTGCATTTGATCAGTTTTTTACTGATCATTTGTTGTTTCCACAGACATAACACTACAAGAACCAAAGAGAATGCTGTGAGTTGTTGCGTGGTGGTCTGTGAAATACACAAGGCCAGATTTATTTGAAATATCTGATCTTTGTGCTAAAATATGCCTGTAGTATGCAAATAGCTAAGCAGTAGTTAAGTCCTCAGTTATCACCTCAGCAGGTTATGGCACTGCTTTATTCCAACAGAACATGTGCAGACATCAAATACTTCTTTTTTCCAAGGTCATTTAGAACTAAATGTATTTTCTCTTTTGCTTGTTTGGGTTATTTTAATTATCTAGTATATGTGTCCTCTTTAGAAGGGCAATCACGTAATATTAAATCTGTACGGAAAAAAAATTTCCATCACAATTTTTAGATTAAAAAAAACCCCACAACCTCAACCTGAAAATACAGAGGCATGCATTTGTGCGTAACAGAAGAAGTATGACTCACTTTCCAAAGGAAACAGAATTTCTTAATTCATAAAATTCAATTTCATTTTTTCTCCTCTCAATTTAAGCTATAGATGCAATGTTTGGTCTTGTAGTTCCAGTTCTGAGCTTTCATCATCAGTTATTACAGTCTTTCCTACTATTTTGTCTAAAAACTAATTAATTTTAATTAGAACTGGCAGAATTCCAGGAATCTTTCCTGGTTTTAGAACAGTCAATAGGCATAATATTGCCACACCATTTAACATCAGAGTCTGAAATTTGGGTTTCTAAGTTAATTGTGTTGCAAGAAGAGACTAGGGCGAAGAAAAATTGCTAATTTATGGCTTTTGTTGGATGTGAGGTATTACCTCATACATCAGTTCAACAATTCCTACAAAACTATTGTTTTCTTTACACATATATTACCTATACTTCAAATCCAAGTGGTGTTGATTGTTCAATTGTATTATCTTAGATATTCTTCTTTGATTTAACAATACACAGATCTAGGAAATCAAATTAGATCTGTATCTGTCATATTCTATTTCATTCACAATAGATGTATTATGTCACTATTTTCTGTGACAGACATAAAATCAACTACATCATCTGTTGTAATTTGAACCACGTAGCTAAACACTGAAAAATGTCTCTGTATTTAACTAGTCTCAATTAACTATTTAACTATTATCAATCACCACTTATTTTTCCCAACTACAGAAATTCTTAATTTGGTGTATGTGAGATACTTACTGCAGTGGAGATCCTTTAAGTCTTTCAAATATTGGCCAATCTTTGATGTCCTAATACCATCTAGTTTCAAAATGCTACAAAGCCGTAAGACAAAGAATTAGAAGGAATCAGGGTAGTGAGAGAGAGTGGGAAGATGTCTTTCTCTTTTTTTTTTTTTACTAACACTCTCTTGCTTGCTTTCTCCTTTTCTGCAGAGATAATTTGATCTTTTATCAAGAGTAGGCGCTTGGATCTTCCCCTGAGGGTTGTTACTCTCTTGCTGTGGACTATTACACAGAAACATGAAAATCTCCCCAAAGGGAATTATTTTGGTATGAGAAACATTATGCTATTACAGATTAATTTCTCTCCTAAAATCTATTGATTTCACACTGATTTCCCAGTGCTCTGTTTTGTTCCAACATTTTGTCAGGGAAAACAAGAAATATTGCAGATGGGGTTAGGAAGAACAGAGGGACATATTCAGGGTTTCCAGTTCTTCTCCCTGTTGGAGTGGAAAGATCAGTAGCTGTGCCATGCTTATAAAAAAGAATTGAAAAAGAAGCTAATTGTAGTATAGTAGGTTTGAGTTGTGCAGGGTCCAATACAGCAAGGTCAAGCAAAATAAGAGAAAGCCTGGAAGGCAGCAGCACATGTGTCTCTGCTCTTCAGCGGTATGTACACCAAAGGATTTTGTTTTTTGGAGATTACACACTGCTGAGATGAACAGTATATTGTCTAATTCCAATGTGCTTTTGTTTTGTAAACTAGATGTTGACTTTCTTATGTGATACTTCTTATGGTATTCTGAACAGATTTTAGTTCTTATTTACTGTACCTTCTCTGCACTTCAGCCAATATATAGCCCATTTCATCATACTTTTTTCTCTTTCAAGATGATCCAACACATTAAACGTTAGCCTTTGATATGGACTCCTCACAAGGGATCTCTAAAAAATCGCATCAAAAAATGTTTATTGCACATCTTCATCATTCTGACAGCTTGATTAACACTAAGATCTGAGAAATTAAGAAGATGGCCTTTACTTTAAAAGGATAAACCAAAAATAATAGAAAACATTTTGTGTTAATCAAGCTGTAGTTTTCCAAATTTGCACCCTTAAAATACCTTTTAAGATTTCAAGTGGCTGTGAGTATAACTGATCTATAACTGTTTACTCTAACTGTAGTACTCTAAGGTTTTTTCCAAGTTATTATGTTACAATTCTTCACTGCTCTGAGAAATTTTCCTTCTACCAATTTTATAACAAATAATAACCCAGATTCAGCAGTTTCTTTTCTTAATTGTTCCTTTTGTTCAGTTGTAAAGACATTTATAAAATATGAAAATATGTCCACTATGCATTTCTTTCTTGGAGTTTATTACTTATCTAACGTTATGTATATACATAAACTTCTGATTTTTTATTTACATAAATATATAAAATAATGTAAATAGTGTTGCATCAGATGCTTTTCTTGTGTTTTTTAACAGTTAATCTATGTTACAGTTCATTAATTAACATGATATTCTTTATCACAAATGCATTTTTTCATGACTTTCAAGCTTGAAGCGAGGCCTTGACGACAGTAAAAATCTGAGAATATTTAACGTGCAACACAATATGCATATATGCTATTAAGGACAGAGCATGTTATCTGTGTGAACATTACTGAGAGTACCTAGCTATTATGTGCTGCTTTTCTCCCATGAATATTGAAGAACTTTTTTGTGGCATGTAAAATCACTGCCTTCCTGTATGAATAACATTCATGAATCAGAGATTAATTTGCTTTTTCCAAGCTGTGCTAGCAGAGAAGTGATGGTGAAAGTATTACAAGGTACTGCAACTTGGAGTTTCTTTGTTTTCTCGTCAGTGTGAAATCCTGTTTCTCTCTTATAGAGAATATAGCGACAGCTTTATTTTTCTCTTACAACCACATAGATCTTAGGAGATCATCATCAGCAGAAGGCCAAGCAGGTTATTCTGAAATGTGTGAAGAGACATTAGAGACCTATGATTACACAACTGAATTGAGCTACAAATAGCTGAGCTCCAAGCCAGAAACTCAAACATGAAGTTTCTTGAACTGTGTCCCTTTGTGGCAGTTAAAAGTCTCTCCTCTGTGCTGAAGGATTGACAACACTGAAGTACTAGAAACATTTTTGCTCCTTTTCTTCCAAAACACATACTGGAAACTGTTGCTGTCTTTCTGAATTAGAAAGTTACTCAGACTGAGAAGTATAACATTTTCAACCAGTTTAATTTACTTAGTATATCACTGTTTTAACAATCTATTTTAAAGCCCAGCCTACATCCTGCATAACTTCCATTTACTGCTTTCAGACTAATGACATTTTCATCACTGAATGATTCTGTCATATAAAGTGGCTGTTCATTTGTTGGAAAGAAATTCAAGCAATCTATTCCTGTATCTGCTTAAAGAAAATGAAAGAAAAGTTTTTCTAGTGCTTGTATTCTGCATCCATGTCTAGAGGTAGCACAGCTGTTATTCATTCAATTTTCTCAGGAACTGAAAATCCTATGATTAGTGTTCTGATCATCTTGCAAATATTTTATTGCATATTTTCTTGTCTGCCACTTCTTTTATTATTTTCATTGCAGTGAGAAAATAAATATCATATATTAATTCCTCAATAGCATAACATATTAGTCTATTCTTTTGTAGTGTGCTTTTGTAAGCCATTTTCCTTTACATATTATAGACGCTGACAGATTCTTGATGCAGAAAATCATGACTTCAGTCACTCTAGATGGGTTTTTTTAACTTACATTTGTTACAGGAAAGGTAATCAGTACAGAGCTTGCCTTTTTATTTCTTGTTTGAGTATTGATCATTCCACACTTTGAATCTGGTACCACTTTTCTCCTTGATGATAACATTTTCTCTGCCTGGAGCTTCTACTGTTCTAAAATAAACTCTTGTGCAGTATATAATTTTTATTCTTCATGTCATATCACAGACAGTAGTGTGTCACGTGCAATAGTTGTATAAAAATGAAAGTTGTGAATATCGGGTGTTGTTGTAGCTATGTGCAACATAATATTAGATATTCAAATCATTGTCCCAGACCTGCATGACCACCTTATCAAAGATGATCTCACAGAGAGTATTTGATGAGCATACATTCCCTTTTTAGCATTTTCCATACAGGATAAGGGAAAACATGAAAAATAAGAAAAGAGACCTGCTGAACATATGCCTCTCTAATCTACATGACCTGATTTTATCAAGAGCTCTTATTACGCTACTGCAGCTCAGATCTGTCAGAACTTCCGTATTAAATTTCAGTTCATTTTTAGAAATAAAAAGAGATGCATTCAAATAGATTCAGTCACCGGAAATGTTTTTACATGTCTAAAACTGAGGGGAAAGCAAAAACCAGCGGACTATTTCTGTGTCAAAATTTCTTGGATTCCAATGGGGTTTTAAAGCAAAAATCATAACTAAACTGCTCTTGTAGTTCAACTACTGGCCTTTAACTATGATCAGCATGGATGAACCTCATTCAAATACTCATTGGTTTTTTAAGTAGTGTCACAGAAGTAAATAAACTTGGGGATGTATAAAGGGGCAGGCTGCATTCATCTGTAATTACATACTGGACATTGAAAGTATAACATTTTTGTTCAATATGATTTAATGAACCCTTCAAACACGATGGTATAGGAAAAATAGAGTGAAAATCATCAGAGACGGTTGTTGAATAGCATGTGTTAACTGTATGATGCATTTTTCAAAGGAATTTATCAAAATGTGAAATAGCAGCTTTTGCTCTTCATACAATGCCACATGTAGTTGTGCACACTGTGGATGCCAATACAAGAACGCATTCTGCTAAGTATTTCAAAATAAATTTGTATGGATAGGAATCTATAAGCAGTTTTTCACCTGAATTCCAATTAGATAAGATTTACAGACTGAAATTCCAGAAACACGAGTCAGGAAAACTTTGCCAACTTTTCTGTGCTTAGGATGGCACTCAGTTTATCAAAGCCAGATATTTGCTACGTAAGTATTGTGGGCATCTACATAGATCTATTAATTCAGAAATATCTACTTGCATATTGGAGATCATTACGTTATGTTATATACAGCTTTCCTCTGCTCATGAACGATCACAGGCAGAGGAATCAGAATAAACTAACTACAGAAGTGAGCAGCCATGCTCCCCACTACTCTCATGGCTGTCACAGGAAGGCCATCACCCGCGTGGTCTGGGTATGAAGCAGGATTAGTCATGAAGCATCTCTCTGGATCACCTTTCAAACTAGGGAGGGTTACTGCCCAGCAAATGGAATTCATGGGACAAGGGGAATATCATCTCTGGATTGCACAAGACTTATTATAGTATCTTTAGGCAGGTAAAGGGAGGGATCAAGGTAGTTTAGGGGGAAGAACTACCACTGGACTGGAGGGGAAAGGGAATAAAAAGAGACAGTTGCATGTAAACAGGCTGATGGTCAATATGTTTCTCCAGTCATTCCTTGTGCCTGGTTACCAGAGACTGCTCTGCCTTGTAATTGATTTCCATTACTACCTATTTTCCTTTTAAGGGGACTATCTGTTCTGTGTGAGCATGTGCGCCTGTGTGTGGGTAAGCATGTGTGTGGACATCAGAGTGCCAGTAGCCATTCCAAGTCTGTGGGTGACAGGTGCCCAGGTGATTCCAGGGCTTGCAAGCAAGGAAGGTGGGGTATTCAAGTCAGTATGTGATCACTAGTGAATATCACACTGGACTACCCAACAAGTTAAGTAAAGGGCTTGGAAATGGAAAACTGGAATGGCCGTAGGTTGGGGCCAGAGATGTGCGTACCTCTGAGTGAGACAGATGGAGAACTTGTCTACTAGAGGGACCACCATGTCCAGATCAACTTTCAGAGAGATTGGACGAGAGAGGTGGTGTGAGGCAACTGGACATGAAAGGATCCAGGGCCAGCTACTAGACAGACTCATTGTTTAGGATCAGTTATTGAAAGATTCATATGTATGTATTTACATAAGCATTTATTTCTCACTTTTGGACATTCATCCAGATCTTTCAGAGTGGGGAACAGAATGAATTGGTCAGTGTCTCCTGTTTCCTTGACTGCTGAAGGTTTCTGTGTCAAATGATCTTCAAAAGAAATTTTGTGTATATTTACATGAGTATTGTATTAGTGTGCATACTTGCCTGTTGGAAATATATGCTCACACTTGCTACTTGGATGTGGAGGCATAGAGCTGCAGCAGTCACATCTCTACTGGGCTGCAGGATTCAGTAACCCATGACAAAGAAAAATGGGTGTTTAAAGATGTTGTGGATTTTCTCATTAAAAGAAAGTATAAAATCACAGCAGAGCATACGAACAGATAAACATTTGTATGTAGATTTCCATCTCCCCCACATGCTATAGGAGGTACATTTGCAAAGTGTGATGCATCTTATCTTAACACAGATGCTTATAACAGTTTCTCTACATTCCTATTCCTCCAGTTAAGGATGAAGATAGTCAAGAAAAATAGTATTACTAGTGACACTAGTTTTAGACATCTAAAAGACTTGAACCACTGTTCCTTAGACCCATGCTTAAATGCTTGCTCAGTGTTCAGGTGACAACTTCTGTTGCTGCATTTAAGGTATTAAATAGTATAACGGATTATCTTTTCATGATTATTTAATATACTTTGTAAAGCAGAAAACATATCCTACTAGAATATTACTTTCTGCAGTCTGAGACTTCTAGATCATGTTTTGTGCTTTGTATTTTAGATTTGGAAGAATTCTATGTCCCTCTTACATGCACATTAAGGTCAGTCATTGTTCTGTTTTTTTCTCTTGCTAACATATCCTCTATTTGTTCACTATATCATTACCGTGGTTCACCATACACTGTTTCCTGTCTTGTTATTTCTTCCTTTGCTGCCTACCACTGCAGTTCTAGCTTTGGAGACATTATTCATAAGCACAGTAACCTTGATATTAATGTCAGACTCTATTAATTGTGAAAAAAATGAAACTTGAGGGAAGTATATGCCAGACATGAAGAGGTTTTTCTTACAGGGAGAGAAAACATCGTTCTTTAACCTGAGAGTGACATGATTTCTAATTTTTCTGTTCATAAAGTAAATCTCATCAAAGTGTTTCTACAGACTTTTTAAACTGGGAAAATCAATGTAGTTTACTTAAATCCCTTTTAGGAGTAAAAAGTTAAGCTCTGAAAGTCTGATGCACTTTGAAGCACCTGATAATAAGGGTCTATAATGGTAAGTTATATACAGATATTGAATACATATTTTTCTGACAGCTCAGTCATCCTTCTCTCCTCAGTGAAGAGGAAGTATATGGAGAAGCCTTTGAAAAAACTTGGAGAGACCTCTGTTCATTTGAAAAGAAGAGAAAGTAAAGTAAATACAAATAATGTATTGCTTCACTTGGAAAAGAACAGACATGCAAAAAAGAAAAGATGTCATTATTACTCAGACTGCTAGTTTTCAAATTTGCTAGTTTGTGTCACTTAATAGTCTGATTTTGTGTAATTTGGTTTTAACAACTAGTTGAGATCCTGTCTTACATATATATTTGGGTATAAATTCACAGGACCTTTTCAGATTTTTTTTTTTAATGAAAATAATTTGAGAAAATAACTTGACAAAAGGCACTTTAATGATCATTCATCACCATCTGATGATCTGAAATTCTGAAAAAGCTCAAGGAAAAGTATTGAATTTTTGCATAAAATAATCTGTATATATTGTGTCTTCTACAATATACTAAATGAGAATGAGGTGTTGAGAAATTATTTTGATTTTTATTGTTATTGTTTGTTTCTAAATAGAATGTTTTTTATTTTTTTAATATAAAATGGAGATATCCAGATGAGCACTTTTTTAATTGAACAGCTGCATTTGCTCAGTATCTTTTGTCTTTCATCAGTTCATCCATTCCTTACTGCTTGTTGCATTCCTTTGCTAGAGCAGATCTAAAATTAGACTGTAAATAAGGCAAGAAAAGATCTTGACATGCCTACTTCTGTAAGCGGCAGTACAAAGCCCAAATGGAAGAGGATAAAACCAGAAGTCTATTCTGAATGATGTCTGAATAGGAAGATGGAAGTGGAAAATGGGAAATATAAATGTGTAGAGAGTATCAAATAATCTTCCCTTTTGTACAGTCTTACATCTTCCAGCAGTCAGTATCCAAAGTATTGTAAAAGCTTGAGTTAGCTTTACATCGTTTGTACGCAGGTTTCACTGGTTTGTATTTTTGACTGCATTTATGACAATATAGTTATGTCAGTAGAAGTGTAGCAGTAGAATGGAAACTGGCCCTAATAACTTTTGGACATCTTCATTATGTAGGCTGCTCAGCAAATCTAAGTCCTGGAGTTTGCAAATTCTGGATATTCTGGATCTGCCGATGTTCAAAGGCATCCAGATTTTCTGATGTTAACCAGGAGCTGAATTACTGTTGCAGACTGGTTGGTGTTGTGGGTTTCTGAATACCACAGAGCCTCAGTTCTGCAATGTTTCTCTGAAGAGGCAGATAAAATTATGTCCTGTACCTATGTAAGGAAAGTAAGTGCTGCTAGAGGACATTTCCAGGCCTGGCACTTGATCATTGCACTGTTTAATTCTTAGAACAGTCCCTGTCATGTATTTTGTCTAGGCTGAGTAGTACTTTCCCAAAGAATCTCTGGGTCAGGGACCATTTGAACCGCATGGTTCGGATGCAAGCCAGCCTGCTTTGGAGATAAGGAGAACTGAATTATGAATAATGATCATTCCATGAGGGATGGTACTGGCCTCAGTTTCTGTGAGTAGTCATCCATGTAATTTTTTAAAAATCTTTAGGATAAACTGAGCTGCAAGATGTTCCAAGTAATACTCCTGTAACTGACGATTACAGAATAGAGCTATGATGGAGTGATCAAGGCCTGGGAGCCCAGCATCCTCAGCAGAAGTCTAAGCTCTGCTTCTTATTTGAGGGGGAAGAAAATCTAGGGAGGCATTTTTCAGTTGTATTCTACCTCCCCTTTTGAGTGAGTTTGATTCTGATGACTGGTACTTTAAAGAAACTGATCTCTGCCTCTGAGTTCATTGAGATGCCACACACTCTCCCCTGCTATATTGAGAAGCAACTGTGGAAAGGCCTTATTTGTGCCACCTCTCTGTATGAACTAAAGGTAGCTGATGCTAAAAATTATAAAAACTGCTTGGTTGACTTTTCACTATTCCTCTCTGCCTACACATTGCATATAGAGTACCTTCTACTATAAAACAGGATTTTTTCTTTTCCTTTATTTTTTTCTGCGACAGGGGGAGATGAAAACAGTGGCATAATATATGGGCCCAGCTCAACCAAGAGCAAAAACTGTAAGTAAGGACTAAGTTGCGGGGTGTTGGTGTGTTGGTGCTAATTGAAGAACAGGGCATTATTTTATGCAATCTATTTAGGCAGTCAGCTGTAATGCCTAATAGTTTTTCTTTTTATAATGCAGTGTTGTTTCTCCCACATACTACATTTACTTGATAAAGTGAGGATGATTTTCTTAATTTGAGTTTAATGGTGTAGTGCAAAAAGAGGAACTTGTTCACTCCAAATGTGTTAGCTAAACTGTGATTGCGAGCATTCAGCTATGAGCCTCTGGGTTCCACAGACACTGTTCAGTCTAAAATATATGCTGCTGCTGCTGCTAAAAACTGATCCTTTAGGGAAGTGGGCAGCAGGGTTAATTTTCAGCCAGATTATTTACCTGATATAGCTCCCAGCAGGGCAATGAGAAAACCAGAGCCAGCACGAGAGAAACAGTGGCAATAAACATTTGAGAAGGCAAGTAAAACTGTATTTTTATAAAAAATTCTCACTTATATTGTGTTAAAGAGGATGGATAAAGAAAAAATTAAAAAATTTAAAAATATGTTTTAGATTCCAAATTATTTCTTTTTACCTTCTTTTCCCAAAATTAAAACCCTAATTTTCCCCATTCTATCTGGCAAGTATAAAAAAATTGTGGCTAGCATCTCACTGTCCATTCTAATTTTCCGTCCTATCCACTTACATCGTGGGAAACAACAGACAAATGGAAGCTTCTCTACATGTTACAGTCTGGTCCAAATAGGTTGTCACAGCAAGGGAAAAAAATCTAACAGTCGCACATAGTTAAAACAGGGTTACAATAATGGTATATTAAAATACTTTTCTAGTGACCCAAATTCCAGTATAGTAAATGGTACATAGTATATTGAATGGTATTTCACGAAATAGTGTTTATTTTATACACTTACATATATATATTTATATATGGACCAAACAAAACACTTCAGATGACATTATTATGACATTATTATAGCTGACATTGAAGTGTTTCCTGACTCCTAAATACATAACTCTACAACCCTAATCCTTTTTTAAGGTATTATATTGCATTCAATATATCATATTCTGTACAGATAATGCTTTGAATTACACATTCAGTGAAGCAAACAACTTGTTATATATAAATTAAATAAACTCACCTTTGACCTGCTTTTCTCCAAGCAATCTGATCAGATCTGGTTTTAGAAGCCATGGGGTTTGGTGAGTAATGGTGGTATTTTAGCAGGGGGGTAGATTACTTCATTGAAAGGATAGTGGAGCTTTTTGCAATCAGTGATTGAAAAGTTTAGCCACAATAATTTCTAATCATAATTTTTTCAAAAACAAGAGGTAAGGTGGTTACAGGCAAACTAATCCATTTTATTGCATAAAAACATTTCATTTTATATTTTACACTGAGAAGGCAGCTGGTGGTATTTCATTTCTCTTTGGAAAACTTGGAAAGCAGTCATTATGTAGCAGTTAAAAGCATACTCAAAACTTTCCACATTGGTTGAGTTTATATTCTGACAGGTCATTTATATACAATCATGAACTGCCTCGTTTTCACAAGACCACAATTTCCTTTCAGTGAAAAATGCAAGAAATAAAAAATCAAGCAAATCCTGTTATAAGGGGATTATTTTAGGAATGTATTAAACTCCCTGAAAGATAATATCTTTCTTAGACATATCCAGGCCTTATCTAAACACTAATAATTACAAGATGCTGAAGGAAATGAAAATGAAGAGAAACAGGAACCTTTTGCTTGCAGGGTCTTTTTTTTTGGTTGTTGGTTTGTTTTTTTTTGTCATGGTAGTATGAAATTCCTTGGGGAATTTAAATTCATATGTCCCAGGGAAAAAATCAATAATTCTAAAAAAACTAAATTCACATCTGTAAGTCACATCACAGTTCTAGAAATAACTAACAGTGCATCTGAAAATAGACTGGTGAAAAATAGAAGTCAGCACTGACGTAGAGAAAGATTAATTTTTTTTTTCTATTGTCTACAAATGCTGCATCTCTTTCCTAATGTTGAAAAAAAATGAATACATAGGCCAGAAAATATTCCGAAGTGTGAAGCATTTACTTTTTGACAATGTTAAATCTGGAAAATCTTTTGTAAAGTTGGAAACTGGTTGTCATCAGAGTAGAATTTTTTCCAGCATGTCAAAAGATCAAAGAAAGACCTATAGATAGGTTTACAAGCATGAGCGTTATTTGTGGATCTCCTGAGCACCATTAGGGCTCCTTTGCCCTCCTGGCACTCCTTCTCAGACCAGGTTTATTTCTGGCTATTTCGTTAAAGCCAATCGGTCAGGTTAAGGAGGGGAAGATTGTCTCCTTTCTTGTCCTTTTCCTCCCAGTGAAAACATAAACATTTTCATATGCCATATCTTACCAGTTACTGTGGCTGATCAGGTTTTTTCTCATCATGACCTTCCTTAAAATTTCTTGATCAGTTTTTTCTCTGAATATTCTATTTCATGGCTCATGTTTCATGAATATTCACATTTCATGGATAAGGTATCCTTGAAGAAGCAAACATCTCCTTCCACCTACCCTTGCAGAGACTACTTGGAAAACTTGTGGAATAGTTTTCCTCTCCTTTTTTTCTTCCATTGCCTTCCTGATGCAATCCAGCTTTCTACTCTACTTCCTACTAACTGGAAGACAGTGGCTTGGTATTGCACCAAAGTAATATTTCTTTATAGAAAGCTAAGGCAGAAAATTAGTTTTGATCTACTGATGAAAACAAAGTTTAGCCAAAAGTCAGATTTCGTTCTGGGTGTGTTTGTTGGAGGGTTATTTCTTTGTTTGTGGGGATTTTGTTTGTTTGTTTGTTTTGGAAGGTGGCTGTTGTGTTTTGGGGGGCTTTTCAGGGGTGGGGGTTTTTTCTTTTGTGGGTTTTTTGGTGGTTTGTTTGTTTGCTTGTTTGTTTGGTGGGTTTTGGTTGGTTGTTTGTTTGTTTGGTGGGTTTTGGTTGGTTGTTTGTTTGTTTGGTATGATTTTGTTGTTGTTGTTTTAATTTTCAGCCCTTTCTTTCTTTTTGGTAGAGAACAGTTTCTCATCTATATGGCAGAAAAATATGCAAGACTAAGACAACTAACTGGTTTTCCAGGAGTGTCATTCTTTTCTTAAAATCCACAAACATTTGAAAAGCTTAGGCTAGTTGACTGCAGTTGCTGAATGTGACTCCATGAAGGACATTCTCTTTTCAGTATGCATGGATTTTCATGTCTAACACATTAAAACTCAGTTATGAACATGAGTAAATAGTACACTTTTGATCAGTGACTATTTCTGTGCATTATGGGTGTAGAGGAGACATGAAGTGCTTAACTAGCTTTTTTCTGAAGTTCTAATAACTAGATGTAAACCACTTTGAAACCTCATATAAAGGTTTAAGAAGCAGAGAGCTGTTTTTTGTGCTGTCACAACAAAGTTCTTAGCCTTGCAACTTCTCTCTGTGTAACAATGCTGTACACTTATTTTTCTTTGCTCTCAGAGACAGGGGTTATTTTTCTTCACAGTTTTTTGTTGCCTAGTTTCTTCAATGCTGAACTCTATTTCTAATGTGTTTATTTCAGCATGTACCGTATAATTTCCATATGGCTCTGCTTTTGATGGCAATATGAGTCACTGATAATGATAGGTGAAGGAACAGTCCTCTGAATGTACTCTCCTTTTTCTAAATTGTGGAGGAGTTAATTCTACCTACTATTTTCTTTGAGCCATTTATCAAAATAAGGATTATAAAAATATAAAGACCTTGTTCTTATGGCCATTTTACAACTATATGTAACTCTTAGATTATATGTGAAAAGACAGAATTTTTTGATAGCAAAGTTCTGAGACACGTCTTTGGCCATCAGGAAACAGAGGATGAACAAACAGGTCATTTTATTCAGTTACAAAGTCAGTCATTTTATTAGGCAGGTTTATAGAGAGAGGTGATGTTGTTTATTAGAGCAAGTTTTCCAACACCAGAAAACAGAAAGTTCTCATGCAGAAAAGCCCCATTTCAGGTGTATATCCATATTTATGTCATACATTTATGACACCAGCAGGAGGGCTTTCAACTGACAATCAGTTCTGCTTTTTCCAGGTATATTGTCTAGGATAATAAACATATAACCTCTACTTACAAGGTCTGGTTTAGCTATTATCCTCAGACAATCATAGAGGCAGCTACATGACTAACATGTATGTGACTGCAACCAACCTTGTTTTTGAAGAGGAGCTTATTCAAGATCTCCTGTTTGAAGCTATCAATTTCTTTCAATCATTTCTCAAAGTAGCACTGTATAGTGAGTCTCTAAATCATATGTCAAATCACTATTTATGTATCAACACCTTGGGTAGCACTGAAAGTGTCTTTCCCTTCACAAAATTGCTGTTTGTGTTGTGACTGTGCCAAGACCTCAGCTAGAGAAGTGCTAGGGAACTTGAGTAGGAGACAGATCCTGTAACTACAGCTGGTAAGGTGGCCCAGAACAAAGCAAGTAGGAGAACCTCAGGCAAACACTATAAGATTCATCATTCTAGAGTCTGAATATATGCCATACAATTAGGGACAGGCCTGTAAAGAGGCTGTATGACAAGGGCACAAATTTTTGTACAGTCATACTTTAAAAACTTAGATAATTTATTCTATCTTGCTCAGATCCGCCATCTTTTTTTTCACTTCTTTCATATTGTCTGTTTTTTTCTTTTCTACTTTTTTTTGGTGGGGTTTTTTGGGAGTTGTTTGTTTTGTTTTTTTTGTTTTGTTTTACTGTGTTTACAGTATATCTGAAAACCTAAAGTCCTATTCCTATAGGAAGTGATCCCTTGCCCTGAGAATTTTTCATATACTTCTTTCCTCAGTTTTTCCTCTGTAGTAGACATGCAGTTCTGGATGGAATGCCAGGTACTCTCCTTTAAATATGTAATGTCTATCTTGTCTTTTCTATTTTGTCTATTTCTGCAAAAATAAAATTTCTCTTTCTGCTCTAAAGAATTTTCTCTACTAATATTTTGCATTTCTTCAACTTTGTAGATGATTAAGATTGTACTTTTTTTTTTTTCCTATTCTCTTTCTGCAATTCTAATAAACATCCCTCTGAGCACTGGCCAGGGTCGTGAAGAAAACCGCAAAAACAAAACAACTTTAAATGTAACACAAATCTTATTGAAGCTGATAGGAGCTACTTCACTGGCTATTTGGTATAGGTTTGTTAGAGCAAATTTAATGGGGATCTGGAATGTATAGAGTCAAACAGAATAGATTTTAGCTGCCAAGCAGGCTTTTCCAGAATTGCAAAGCTTAAGCTTTATAATTCACTTTATATCTCTGCAGACATAAATTAAAGGATGATTTCTCTATGAACTGTACAACAAAAGAGCAATACATATCTTCATTGTCCAGTCTTTGAGTTAATAGGCTCTAATTTCTACAAGTATATGGAGACACATTTAAATACTTAATAAAGTTTCATTTACTGCATTGATATTCACTTTGAATTTAATATTACTTTCTGTTAATCTTACTATGAGCAAAGCACTTTTATAGCAATTACAATGTGAGGAGATTATTTACATTCAGTTTACCATACACATTTAACACTACATTAAATGTCACCAGAAACTGTCAGCATTGTGCAGCACTGAAAGAGACAGGTGACTGCATTTTCACTAACAACACAAAAAATGTGTTTCAAGTCAATTTGATATGGTCAGTTCTCCATTTTTGGAAGTATAGCCACAGAATTAAATCAGTCTGCTAATACTGAAACTCATGAACACATTACAGTTATGGGTCTAGTGTAGCTGTCTTTGAGTTGATATTTGTAATCCTTCTTAAACACAAACTCGGACCTAGTACAATCACTCAGATGACTCCATACTGCATCATTTGAGAAGGGATTGTTATACTAGCACACAGAAAAGCCCAGTCTAGCATTAATACTGAGCATCTTTCAAGATAATAGCTGTAACTATAGGGGACCACAACGCAACAACTTTTACTGTGCTTTTGACCCTTCAGGTAGTGTTGTACGGAGATTACCTTGGTCCAGCAGAATTTAATAACTTGGACACTATCCAATCCAAGATAACTAAAAGGACTTCCAAGCCCAAGTGTAACCAGAAAATGGTACAGCTGTATATTTATAGTGCTGTGATTAAGCTAATGTAGACACAGCTCATTATCTTTATTTCAGTGGAACAGTTAATAAGATACAACTCTTGCAAATTATTTAGGTATTTATTATAGTAGGCTTACCATTAAGAGAGGAAGTATGTATTGAAATAGAAAGTATTAAAAATAGTAACAGAAAAAAATAATAAAAAATAAGCTCTGAAAATAGCATAAAACTATTTTAAAAATAGATACTATTTTGTTACATGCAGGAATCTGTTCTCTTCTTTGATGTGTTGCATGGTCTAGAAGTTGTGGATTAAGGTTCCATTCATGCAACTTTTCTGTGTTTGGATCTGGCATCACCTGTGACTTCCAGGAGACTCTAAGTGGGCTTAAAATAAACAGGTGATAGTTCAGATATATGATCAATCTGTCCTTCAAGTAATATCACTTATTTCCCCTTGCATGTAGAATGGCTCATCTGTTTTATAGGAATCTGTATTCAAAGGTGTTAGTAGGTTGGAATTTTCATGTTCAAGTCCTGAAGTTGTGTCACATAGCGGGACACTGGATTCATTCGTTATTTCCACCCATAAAACAGCAAGAACTGGTTGGTCTCCTCTGAACTGGATATCTTACAGGAGATGCAAAAATCAATTTTTTTTTCCACTTTTGAACGGACTACATAGAGTATGCAGTTATGAGCAAAAGAAAATAAGCATTTTGAATCCACTATCTGATCTTTTATCAAGACCTTGGAGCATAACGTGTAGGAGCAGTTGTTGAAGTATATCTGGTAATTTTTTGGTAAAACAGACCTAGGAATACTGAAACCTTCACCAGCTCTGTCTTGCTAAAATTAATATCTTCCTAATGATATATTTTCCCAATCTGTGTTGTATTGTAAAAGAATCACAATTATATATATTTTGTTCATAACAGATCATCATGGGGTTTTGAGCAAATCCTTGACTTATTGGTCTTTAAAATGTGTCTTACCTTGAAGACATGTGTCGTGGTTTGATGCTGGTTTAAACACCAAACGCACAAAATCCAATTATGTGCGTAAGGTGAACATGGATTTATTGAGGAAAATGCAAAGAAACTCAGGGCAAAACAAGGTTCGCACTTAAACAGTTGCAATATAAAAGAAAGTTTATTACTAACAGAATGAAAAGAAAAAGAAATTAAAAGAGATTAAAGCAAACCTTTAAACACCTTTCTTTCCCAATGCTTCCTCCTTTATCATAAACCTTTCACAAGTGAAAATACAACAAGAACATGGTATTTTTTGTTAGAGTTGCACCTTTTTTAAGTGTCTTTTTATGCTTACGGAAAAGAGGTTCTTCTACTGTGCCACAGAATTTTCACAAACCAACAGTCCCACCCGGAGAAAAATCTGTTGAAGTGAAAAAGGTATTTTTCCCATGAATCTTTCACAGTTTTCCCACACTGCCAAGTCACAGGCTACAGGAGAAGAAATGGGGTTTTAATTTTTTAAGGATGAGCTATCTCAGCCTGAAAGCAAAAGTTCTCTGCTTCTAATCTCTCTAAGATCTTCTCACAACTTTTATATGGCCTGGCATGGGCCTCTCTTTAAAGTCACAGGCTGCACAGGAATTCCTCATCTCCCCAAGCTTTTCCCAATGAATTAAAGTCTTTCTATGGTTTTGCAAGAAGTATTTTTAAGTTCCATTCCAGAAAGCACAACCGCCCTCTTTTCGTGTTACCATCTAGCTGCCTTCCCATGTGGTTTCATCCCTTCCCCTCTGTTTCTGACCTTGGAATCGCCATGTTCAGCTTTGTCCCATGTGACTTTACTTTTCTTTTCTTTCCTCGTTGACTTGAAATAAAGGGTCTTTGTTAGTTGCAGTGTGGTGTTTCTTCAGCTTTTGCGAGAGCTGTCCTGGATGGAAGGCTGCCCAGCTGGCTCCGCTGGTCTTATTCAGGGTCCCGGCAGCCTCAGATCTTTGGCCACGTGGTTTTGGTTACACGCTGCCTGCCAGTTCTCCCCTGAGAGTGAAGGGCCAGCCCTGCGCCGCCACCACGCCGAGAGGTCAAGAAGGGCCCTGGCCGGGCCCGAGCCCGGACCGTCCGAAGGTGAGACCCAGCCCCGCACCGCCACCATGCTGAGGGGTCGAGAATGGCCTGGCCTGGGCCTGAGCCCGGGTCCGCCGGCCACCCCTCAGCCCCTGAAGCAGGAAGCAAAGAGAAATCTCCCACGCTTGCTTTTATATGCAAAATTGCAAAAGTACGATTGGCCCAAAAGCTCATCAATCAACTCAAGTTCAACCTATAACAACATATTAAAAGAAAATTATTACAACTACAATATGTTATGATGTTAAAATTAAAAGGTTTTGGTGGTTGTGGTTGTGGTTGTGGGTTTTGGGGTTTTTTGTTCATCCTGACAATAAAATAATTGGGTATTTCCGGGATAATACAAATTACACAGGATATCCTGTGATCAACATCTTATATGACGTACATCACTCAGACTAAAAGATAAGTTACTAATTTCATCTTCTGTACTGTTTTTACCCCACAATAAAAGAAGCTAAAATTTGAGTAACATTTAAAGCATATTTTTTACAATCACAAATGCACAGCTTATACACATATGAGTAATAACATCTACTTTCAATCTCTTGCAGGGATTCTAGATGTTATTGTGACAGTACAATTACATTTATGGCTAAATTCCAAGGGGTTTCTGGTCTACATTTCATTCTTTTCTTTTTACCAGGAGTTAAGTACAGTACTTCTATTTAAACGAGGATAAAGAAACAGGAAGTGTTTCTGCAAGTACATAGGAGAGAAAAGGAAGACTGAGGAAAATAAGGGTTCATTGCCCAGCAAAATGGAGGACCTGGTCATATGGATTCTAGAAAAGGCTGAGTTAGTGAAAGTCTTCTTTGGCTGTCTTTACCAGCAGACCAGTCTTCAGGAATCACAGATCGCAGCAGCCATGACGCCGGAGAGGGGGAGTGGGAGCGGTCGAAGACTTCAGCCACGCTAAGCCACGATCCCCTAAGATCTCTGATAATCTTAGCCCACAATTCTCGCTCCTGTGTGGCACGCGGCCCGTGGCACTGCTGCACCGCCCGTGGACGCGCGGCATGGGTCCTTGGGGCTGCACCCCTGCGGTCCTGTGATGGCAGCGCGGTCTCACCGTCGTGGCGGCTGTGTTCTGCCACAAAGGCGCCGGGACCATACAGGTGATTCTGGAGGGCTTCATGGATTATCGGAGATGCCCAGACAGGTTCTATCAGTAACGAATGTTCTGTTTGAGCCCATATCTCCCCCAGAATCTTGTCCCAAAAGTCCATCATATAATCACCAGGAGGGTTCACGTCAAAAAACATATCTCAAGTGACATTAAAGAAGTTTTTAAACAGCCATTCAAAGAACTTTTCCAGATGTCCTGGAATAAGTTTAGCGTTTTGCTGTGCCAGTATTTCTTTAACTTCGAGATATAGTTCTTTTTGTGTTTCGATAGCCACATATCCCACTGTCCTTCCATGGTCCCAGACAGAGCAGCCAAACCAGGTGAACAAGGAGAAAAATTCAAGGAACTTTACCTCACTGAGTTTCTCCTGAGTTCTTCACTGCTCCTCGAAGCTGTTTCAGAGGTTCAGGGGATCGTTGAAATGTCCCATCTGGGTCACCATTTGTTGCTGTCCAGTGTAGCCTCTGAAAATAGCCTTGGCCCATGGAAGAATTAGGGACACGATCTTTCTATAAGGTATTCATTAGGTCTTTATTTCTGGGGTCCAGCCAGCATGGCCAGCCACGAGTGCAGACTGACCCTTTCTCCGGAGAAACCCCCCTCGTTCCCCGGCCGGGCCACACAGAACATCCAATCACACACAGAACCCGAGAAGGTGTGACCTGAGAGCAGGGGTCTGGGAACACCGTGCTCCGCCATGCGTCCCCCCAGGCTCCCCTCCCACCCAGGGGGAGCGGGGGGGTGAGCCCCAACAATAAGGAAGCTATGCTCTTGGTAGAAGAGGATCTAGTCACAGAATACTTGAACATCCTGGACATAAATAAGTCTATGGGCCCTCGTAGGCCAGCGAAACCCTATACAGAAGCACATACAATTATTGATGGAGCTGATATGTGTCATTGTGCAGCCACTGTCAATTAATGCTGAGGGCAAATACCACTCCTCTCTTCAAGATATAGGAGAATGAGGACCCAGGGAACCACAAGCCAGTCAGCCTTATCTCAATCCCTGGGAAAGTGACTGAGCATCTAATCCTGGAAAACACTTCCAGGGATGTTAAAAACAAGGTTGATTTCACAATTCAAATGATTTCTTGTTTTCCACTTTCTTCATTTTGACATGGATTTAGAAGATATTGTCACGTCTTCTAGAAAACTGGAATACTTTGACATAACATACCAGCTAGAATCTGTGTGGTGTTAGGACATCACTGATTCAACGTCAGTATGAAATGACTTTTCTAATGTTGCAACTCTGCCATAATTGATTTTTAACATCAGTACCCTGCTGGGTTTTTTGTTATTTTGCATTTTTACAGCACTAGTACTAAAAATCTTTAGCTAATATTACAGTGTTGCAAATGAAGACTCAAATATTCAAATAACCAGAGGAGTGTTTATATGCTTACCAGGCATATTTGCATGCAGCATCATGTGTGGACTATTTTCCACACAGTTGGAACTGTAAATAATAATGGGTGTACATGTGTATATGCATGCATTCTTGCAAATATAGTTTCAGTTTGCATCCCTTCATGGGATTTGATCCCAGAGCCATAAATGCATTTCAGATTTCTAAATGTCAGGCACTGACTAATTTTTAGTTATCAAGTAGAATGGAAAAAAACCACGTATAACAGTTGTAATTTTTTGAAACTCATGTAATCTAAAAATGAACACACAATTTGTATGCCAAGTTTTAACCCAAAGCAAAATTTCATGGATAAATTATACAGTCATAGAAATATTAAGACTATAATGGTAGCAGTGAAATGTGTCTAAGTACAGCAGTGCAAACAATGACCAATTATCATACAGTTTCACCACTTCAACACAGAAGAAATGCTCTACAACTATCAAATTTGAAAATGCCAAGGCAGATTACTATGGATCCAAATGCAACTTTCAGATAATGTTGTAAGCTATAAAGCCCTTTCCTTAATTGTCATAAATTGGAACAAATTAGAGATTTTTTAGGAAGCTATGATGCAGTTATTCACAGAGCTTTAAAATGCTAAATCAAAAATAAAACCTAAATCTGCTGAATATGGCTTTCTGTTATCTGTCATATTTTCTGGAGAATCTGAACAATGGAAGATTAAATTGCTATTTTAAACTTACCAAATGAACAGAAGAACCCTTTATTGACCAGCCCTTACCTTTCCATTCTCTACAAGAACTGCAGCATCATAAGTAAATTACAGTAAACCATACATACTCTGATAATGAAGATATGCATATTCAAAATTTGCATAATTGCAGGAATTAAATGCCTTGAAGATTTTAAATACCAATACCACTAAATTGACTATTATTCATCATTCCAACTTCATAACGTTGAGTATAAATCTCTGGTCTTCCAGCCACCTTATGTAACCAAAGGTAAAAGAAATGTGCAACTATTATTTTTCCATTTTATTTATGACTGACAGCAGGAAAGAAGATGAAGTCACTGCTGTTAGTGTTGTTGTCATACATATCAAGATGACACCCAAAGAAAACCATCCAAATCAAGGTTAAAATACCCTAGGAAAGCATATTTTTTTCAGCAATACCTTAAAGCTCAGGTGAAAATATAGAACTGGAAAATGACTAAAGAAAATAAAACATGAGAAAAGTGTCTATGCTCTGAACCTGCATGTATGAACTTATTTTGAAGTAGACAACTGTGAAAAGAAGCAAGAACTGAAGTACTTAGTCCCCACAATTTCTGGGTCCTGGTACAGTGCATTGATTTGTAATATGTAAATGTTCAGAAGGCCTGAACAAATGTGCACCCTGGATTAGACAGCACAAACGTAATAAATATGATAAAGCATGTTGTTTGCACAACTTTAGAAAGTTGAATCTTTCTGGTTCATCCACTGTGCAAACAATGAGCAATATCAAGATTTTTTTTGTTTGTTTGTTTATGAAGTAATAGGATTAAGCTCAGTACTTACCAAATTAAAGCTTTATTAATTAAATATGCCTATTTATAAGTGCAATAGTCCAAACCAAGTCTATCTTTTGAATAATAGTATAAACAAAAAGGATATTTTCATAATATGATCATTTTGCTACCAGAATGCCTGATGAATAAGGTCATTGTTACCCAGATGTATAGACAAACACAGCTAAAAAATTATAGAAGAACATCACCCACACACATAACATGGGAAAAAAAAAGGAGAAGAAAAGAGATGAACAGTTAGCCCAGAGCACTCTTGATATATCATTCTATAACACTTGACTTCCTGAGGAAAATGGACCAGTATTTCACTGGTCAACTGCAGGAGAGAAGTTTTATCTGCATACAGAAAGTTTTTTTTTTATCATATGAAAATTACTAAAAGAAGAAATATAGGTGGGTATCTAAGTAATAGAGAGTGAATTGTTAAAACCTAAGGATCAGAGCCTTCAGATTCAATGATAATAAAATTCTCTAGAATTACAACCACAGGAAAAAAAAAAGGGAGAAAAATAGCATATAGAAAACACACTTCAGTGTGTTTCTAGGAACTTTTTGTATTTCTGTAGCATAATCCATGACAAACTCTTTATCTCTTCTTAATACAATCCCTTTAGAATTTAATAATATTTTTAATCAAATAATCCTAAATTAAGAAACAAAACTGCAAACAAAGTGAGTTAATCAATGATATATTGTACTTACATGGCTTTAAACCACAACACAAATTAGTTTACTTTTGTGTCGAAAATCAAATGTCACTATGGAAAACATTTGTTATGATTGTGATTAATATTAGATCTTTTCAAACATAGAACTAACTTTGGGATAAACACAAGGTTTGAAAAAAAATTGAAGGGAGAGCTATTAGTTGCTTCAGTATCCTAGTTCAGAATAACAGCTTGAAGAGAGGAAATAGGAAGAATCAGGGAGACAGAGAAAGAAAGATACGTCAGGGAATTTTATTTTACCCCTTGAGGTAAATTAAGCACAAGTTTGTGCTTAACTATATATTAAAAAAATAAACAAAGAACCTACCAGTGCATTGCACACAGCCGTACTGCTATAAGCAGTTCTACAATGAGTCTGCAAAGATGTGCCAAGAGCCAATTCCTTATAAGCAGTTACACCAGCACTGATCCAGTGAGTCTTGCATTAGAGGTCCAGACCTCAGCGCCAGCTCTGCTGCCCAAAAGTGGCCTCTGAGTCATCCCATTCCACTTCGGCTGCAAGAGAAAGTTTGGGGTGTTCCTTATCCCATCACCAAGAGAAATTTCCCTCCTTTTCAGGGAGGCCTTCTGTCTCTGGCTTTCCTGCTGCCAGACACTTTAACTCCTTCTATGGTTGGGACTTCTTGTCCTTTGTGCCGTATAACTCCTCAGTTCCAAATTGCCACTGCTGTGCAGTTATACTTTGAATTTCTCTTTAATCCATCTTGTGGTACATCTTAACAGGAGTAAGTAGAAAGGAAAAGGGAAAGTTAAGAAAGGGAAAAGAAAACAGTACAATGAGAAAGGACAGACTAATCACAGAACTGTAGAATCACAGAACAGCTCGGGCCAGAAGGGGCCTTTAAAATCATCTTGTTCCAATCCTTCTGCCATGGGTAAAGACACCTTTCACTAGACCAGGCTGCTTAAAGCCCCATCTAACCTGGCCTTTTGGGAAGTACTTCTGGGAAAGGGGCATCTACAATGCCTCTGGGCAACCTGTTCCAGTGTGTCACCAGACTCACAGTAAAGAATTTCATCCTAATACCTAAACTAAATCCACTCTCTTTCGGTTTAAAGGCATTCCCCCTTGGTCTATCACCTCCCTCCTCTTGTTGCTCACACTTTTTTTGATGCAGCCCAGGATGCCGTTGGCTTTCTGAGCTGCAAGTGTGCACCGCTGGTTCATGTGCAGCTTTCACTTGCTAGAACCCCAGGTCCTTCCCTGAAGGGCTCTTCTCAATGAGTTCTTGTCCCAGTCTTTCCTCATGTCTGGGTCTGCCTTGACACAGGTGCAGCACCTTTCACTCGGACTAGTTAACAACATGAGATTTCCACTGGCTCACTTCATGAGCTTGTCCAGGTCCCTCTGGATGGCTTCCTGTCCTTCAAATGTGTCAGCTGCACCACTCAGCTTGTGTCATCTCCAAATTTGATGGGGGTGCACTCAATCTTGCTGTTCATGTCATTGATAAAGATACTAGACAGCACTGGTCCCAAGACAGAGTCCTTAAGGACACTATTCATCACCAGCCTCTGCCTGGACATAGGGAATTGACCACAACTCTCTGGTTCTGCCCATCCAGTCAATTCTTTATCCACCAAATAGTCTACCCCTCAAATCCTCGCTTCGCCAATTCAGAAATAAAGATATCGTGTGGGAATGACAATTTCTTACTAAGTAACAGACAATGTCCATGACTTTGTTTTCGAATGGCACTTTCAGCTAAGGAGTTAATCTTGTGACCATTATTCTGCCAGAATCAACTTTTCTTTTTTTTTTTTTGGATGTCTGCTCTTAGACCAGATTATAAAATATATTGTGATAGTTCAGCTCTCATTCACATGCCTTTAAATGTCTGGTCCTTACTTTCTAATCAAGTTTGGAAACTGAAAAACTGAATTCGTTGATATTCAGCTGAGACAAATTAGAGAGATACCAGAAGGGAGGGGAAGATGATGGATTGGTGTCTGTATTTGAAACAATAATTTTCTATTTGACACAAAGGGTCAAAAACAGAGGTGCAGTTTCTATAAATCTGTTTTGAATAAATCTGTAACCTATATTTTTATCAGTTATGGATATGTATTTCTGAGCATTTTCCATAATTCTATCATTATTTTCCATGCACTCCTTGCATCTCAATTGCCTTAACACAGTGTAATGTTTAGAAGTTGTACAAAAGCTTGAAAAATATCAGCATTCTGTTAGTTTGCTGTATCACGTGCAGAAATACTTCTGCTCTCTGGAGCTTGCATCACATTTCCTTCTTACCAACCACCTGTCACCCAGTGCACTGCCATGAAAAAGATGAGCCAACACAGTTAATTTGTAAATTAAAAATGGGACTTGGCAAAAAAAGAAGTGTTATTGGTGGAGCTATATAACCTGTAATTTATTTGACTTGTTGATACAGAGTCTTCCTATTAACGTCATAAAGGAGATCATGTGCTCAATACCCCCGAGATAGATCAACACCACTGGGTTGTATGAAATTTTTATTTTTCTCTCCAGAATAGGCCAAATGGCAAAACTGGAACTGCTGCTGGCTCTTGGATATATGGCTAAAATTAAGAAGTCACTGGCCAATAATGTTAACCATAATGCTCACACAGTGCTTTTGTGATTGCTAACTCTAGCAAAAAAAACTTTGCATTTTTCTTTTTTAGTCTATAAAATTGGATTAAATCCAGCTTCTATTAAAAGCTGTCAGACACACAGCACAAAGTCTCAAGTCTTGGTGTTGAGCCAGAGTGAATGGCTCATAACTTTCTCACTTGCACACCTCAAGTGAGAGGAAAATACCACAGCCAAACGAAGAGTTTACCAGCATCAGATAACATGCAGAAAATTGTGACCATGTACCGATGCAGACATAATTTCAAGCGTAAATGCTCCTCATTGGGAATGTTCTGTTTTAATGGTTTTTTATGTAGTTTTGCTTACTGCTAGACTTTTAAAACTAAAATAAACTATGAATTTTCACAGAAAATATCCTAAAGCTTCATGGGTATCCACTTGTTTAAAAAAGTGGGACAAGTGGTGTCTAAGGTATCCAGCACAGGTCTATGCATTTAATTGGAGATATCCATTTTTTGGAAGCTGGATTACACATTTCTAAAGTGTATTTGTCTTTTAATGGAGGGTTATTGGATTGTGGGAACTCCTAAAAAATTTAAATGTAATTAAAGCTAGAAAGCCTCAAAACGCTCAAAACTTTTGAACAGAAATATGGAGAACAGACCTTGAAGAGATTCCTCTGCTGGTAGGGTAGATCTGTTGACCCTCCCCTCTTTGTAACACTGGCAATTTATCTCTTTTCCCCAGTGTGTCCTGAGAACTCACCTCTAGCTCTCATGACGTAGATTCAGAAAACAAGAGAAGAGCTGAAGAACTGTTCAGAGAATGAAGAGCTTGTGTCTTTCATTAGTTACGAATATAAGTAGACCCTGGGCTTGCTAAATGATCCAAAGCATGTATATAATCTTGCCAAGTGACCCAGAATACAAGCAGCAGTCCCGCACCACACATCTGGGTCTAATAACATGTTGCTAATAACATTTTACCAATCAAAAAAATTCCAGTGAGACACTAGAGTTAAGACTTGGATAGGCTGGTAACAGTTTCTAGGCAAACCTATGGAAATAATGATGTATGATTATTTAGTAAATAAATATAGAGTATTAATATAAATAATTACATTTGATGCAGTTTTATGGAAAATGAGGGTTTGGGCTGATTGTATTCCATGTTGAAATTACAAGTTTGGTTTACAAATTTAGCTATCTAAATGAAATAAATTAATTTCTATTAGTATGTTGAAAGATCTGAGTCTTATGTTGTTATGATCTGGTTTAAACCCAGAAGAGCAAAGAACACTAAGTCTCTGTGCATAAACTGGAGGGAACTTTGAGAAGGTTCAAAATATTCCCAAAAACAAGATTAAAACCAAACAAAGTTAGATGTTGGTGACAAAAAAAAAATGTATGTATTTTATTTAATAGTAAAAGAGGCAAGGAGAAGGAAAGAGAAAAGAAAGAAAGACATAGAGAAAGAAGTGTGTGTGAGGGGTGGGGGGACAGGGAGAGGGGTTAGGCAGGGGTCAGGCAGGAGCATATCACCCATCCAGGGGTCCCAGTGATGTCTCATTGCTACCCTCCATCTGGCCTTCTGGTGGTGAGGGTCCCCCATTGCTGTCGTGGCCATGCCACCACATGCTGTCACATGCTGCCACACGCTGCACCACACCAGAGAGTAAAGAATCCCATGGATCAATAGACACTTTGGGCCAGGTGGGAAGGCCCATTTCCCTCCTTTGCAGGGGCCAGCTTGACACTGTCCCTTGCAACACTGAGGGTCTCTTGCACCATCTCTGGTGCTCTGGTGCAGGGCCTGGGGACCCCTTTGGGGGGGCCTTTGATGGGCCATGTCAGCCCCTCTGCTGTGGATAAGCTTTTCCCCGGGGGAAGGGCCCCTCAGCTGGGCTCCTCTGCACAGGGGAGGATGGGCGGTCACTGCGCCTCTCACCAGAGGCTTTTCCAACACACCCCAAGCCTCTCTCCCCCCGCTCTTTGGTTCGACGGTCTGTGCGAGCCTGGCAGCTGATACTCTGGGGCTGTCACCTCTTCCCCCAAGGTGCAAAGCTTGTGCTCTGTAAATGTCCCCAGCCCTGAGCTCTTATTTTATCTTATCTTCATCAGTGAGCAGTGTAAGGCCTCAGTCAGGGCCCCATTCAGGGTGTGGTAGTCTTCTCTGCAGCTTTTGTAATACAGTCTTAAGAGTCCTTCATGAAAATGTTCAATTTATGAACTATAATATTTCAGTCTCTGACATATATGTGCCATATTGTAGTTTGAAATATTAAAATTGTCTAATAAACATGATTGTCAATAGGAAATGATCATCAAATGATGACGATAATTTGGCTTTGCAGAAATGTTGAAAAAAACAATGTAATTTATCATCTTTACTGATGAAATTTTAAATACTTGACTGAAACCATAGAGCCACAACAGTTGAAATTTAAGTCAAACTTATCAAAAGGGGAGGAAGATTATACACGGTAATACTAGTATCTTAAACCCCAGGAAAATGGAACTGTGGTGATCCAAGATACTTCTACCACCATCTGCTTCATCTTTCTTGTATAGAGAGCATATTGTACAGTGCAGACTGAAAAAGCAAAAAAGACCCAAGCAAAAAACCCATCATTTTAATCTTAGATGATCCATTTCGTAGCCTGGAGTACTGATGCAAAGTAAAAGGCTTCTACAAGGCTTCCACCAGGCACTTGAGCTGTAGGCATATTTTTTCAATCCTTTTAAAGATTTTCAGGTTAGGCAGTGCTGTTCTTTCATTAATACTGGCTCTGCCTTACTACATCAGTGATGAGCTTTGTCATTCTACACCTACAGAAGGTTTTAGCAACTGATAGTCAGTTGCATAGCAGCTGTCCTTGATTCACAACATATTTGTTTCATAACTTACTGTTTTTCCTTCCTATGCATGCAAAGAAAGACACTAAATCTGAACCAAAATTCATGATGCAAGTTTCTGTATTTTTCTGAAAAATATCTTTATTGCTGCTTTATTGTCACTTAATGTAAGGAGCAGGAGATAAAGAGAACCAGCAAATTCCAGCTTTTGAACCATGGAGTACAAATGGAAAAGGTTTTTACTCTTTTACCTTTGACTTCTTAGACTCGCAAGACTATCTTAGATTACACAGTAGACTGCCCTGGAAAAACAGCACACCTGTATCCTTATGCTATTTTTACTTTAAAAATACTTTTGCTTATAGTAACCCTGTCCATATTTACAGGTGTCAGTTTCTCTGACATCTTAGCTTCCATGTTTGTCACATGATAGCCATGGTGCTGGCTCTCAATCCCTCCAAAGCCTTTTTCTGTTGCATAGGGCCTGTGATGGTTCATCAGTTAATTGTGGGTGTGCTTATACTAGGAAAATAGATGAGCCCTAACTACCTGCCGTGGGCAGAGGTGCCTTTCGCGGGATCAGGTTGATCAGGGCCCCATCCAAACTGGCTTTGAATACTTCCAGGGATGGGACACCTGCCACTTCTCTGGGTAGCTTATTCCAGTGTTTTACCTCCCTCGGAGTAAAGAATTCATTCCTAATATCAGATTTCTAATCTAAATCTTTCCATTTAAAACTGTTACCCCTCATCCCGTTACTACAATCCCTGATAAGGAGTTCCTCCCCATCTTTCCTGTTGACCCCATTTAGGTACCTGAAGGTTGCTAGAAGGTCTTCTCAGGCTGAACAGCTTCAGCTTGCAACCTGTCTCTATAGCAGAGGTATTCCATCTTCATGGTCCTCCTCTGGACCTGCTCAAGTAGGTCCATGTCTTTCTTGTATTGGAGGCCCCAGAGCTGGACACAGAACTCCAGGTGGGGTCTCACAAGAACGGAATATAGGAGGAGAGAATCACTGCCCTTGACATGTCAGCCACACTGCTTTTGATGCAGCCCAGGATACAGTGGTTTCTGGCTTGCAAGAACACATTGCCAGGACATGTTGAGCTCCTCATCCACCAATACTCCCAAGTCCTTCTTTGCAGGGCTGTTTGCAAACCACTCATTACATAACCTGTTTGAGACTGCCTTTACTCAAGTGCAGGATATGCACTCCGCCCTTTTGAACCTCATGAGGTTTCCATGGGCCCACTCCTCAAGCTTGTCAAGGTTTCCATGGACAGCATCCCTTCAGTCAAGTTCATTGATTGCAGCACTGAGCTTGGTGTCATCCACAAACGTGCTGAGGGTGCACCCAATCTCACTGTCCACATCCCTGACAAAGACGTTAAATAATACTGGCCCCAGTGTCAAACCCTGAGGGATGTCACTCGCCACTGGTCTTCAGACAGACATCAAGCTGTTGACTACAAATCTTTGCATATCACCACCCAGAAGATTCACTGTACGTTAAATGGTTGACCTGTAAAATCCATGTGTCTCAATTTTAGAGGCAACCATGTTGTGAGGCTTTGCATAAGACCAGTTATATGATGTCAGTCCCTCTTCCTCTGTCCACCAATGCTGTAACCCTGTTGTAGAAATTCACCGGTTTTGTGAGCAAACATAAACAGCAAAAAACAACTTATGAATAATAACAGAACACATGAGGCTCTTCATATGAGCTATGTTTTCCTCCTCTGGCACAGTTATTCTGCAGAGGACTCAGAATGTTGGCGCCTGATTCTACAGGTCTTTTGGAGAATCCAAATTTACTATCACACATCTCACTCACCATTTCTTTCTTTCTCACAAACACACTTAATGCATACATCAACTTTGATTTACCATGACAGCTTTATTTCATTGGTGTTTTGGTCTGAGAGCTACATGGGCTTTGCAATGAAATATTGAATGATTTCAATTATCTCTATCATCTTCTGCTCCTGTTCCTTTCTTATGTTATTTTCCGGTCCTAACCTCCAGTTATTTGCTTTTTATTCTACTTTTAGACATTACATTCACATATTTCCAGGCAAGCATTGGTTACTTGGCGATTGTCTTAGCTCCCTTTCAGACATTAACTATAATAACTGCTGAATCCAAATTTGCCTCTGGCAAGTTTGTGGTGCCAAGAGATGGTTGTGTAAACTCCTCCATGAGGTTACTATTTCTATCTACGTTATCTACAGCAAAAGCTGTAACAGTCTGAGTGGCTTACTTTTGGTCACTACACATTTTTCAAAATTCTTATTTTGACAGAACGCTGAGCATATTATAGACTAAAGCAAGTCTCTGTTTCTGTTTGAATATATAAATAACATTTTCACGTCATGCATTCTGACAAGTTGCTTGAAGGCAGGCATCTTGCAGAAGGCAATGACATTTCAGCTAAAGCAAGTGTATATCCTTATGGCAATAATCAATATCTCCATCCTATTACTACAGAGAATCTGAAATTTTGTCCTTGACCACATTAGAACCTACCAGTGCTAAACTATCTTTATGCAACTGAACAAAACCCTTTTTTAGTTGTTGTGGTTTAATTCCTGTAGGCAGTTAAGACCCTCACAGTCACCCAGTCACTGTCCCACAGCAGGATGAAAGAGAGAATTGGAGGAGTAAAAGTGGAAAAACTTGTGAGTTGAGATAAAGACAATGTAATAAGTAAAGCAAAAGGTTTACAAGAAAAACAAAGGGAAAAAAAGATATGCAAGAAAAACAAAATAAGGAATTAATTCATTACTCCCCATCAGGAGGCAGGTGTTCATCCATTTTCAGTAAAGCAAGACTCCTTCATGAATGGTGGTAATCTGTATTAACAAACACCATAGCTCCACATGTCCCCACTTTCCCCAGATTTTATTGCTGAGCAGGACATCATACATATGGTGTGGGGAAACCCTAGGTTAGCTAGGGTACATAAGATAGATAAACAGTACAGAAGGTGCTTTCTATTTTCATTAGTGAAGCTGCACTATTCTGTCTATTCATAAGATATTTTTAATGAGAGTTTTATACTGAAGATAGGTGACTATTCCATAAATATTTTTTAAAGGAAGAAGTTAAATGAATCCATCTATGGCTAGTTCTAAAACTAGCTATGTTATTTTCCCGGTGTTCTTATGAAAATATCATCGGGTAAGTTTAACCATCATAAGGTAAGTAGCTGCTGAAGGACTAACTACCACAAACTAAAAACCAGTAAACAGTATTTTAGTAAATCTTGACTGAGACAAATGTTTTCTTGGATTACACCCAAAATTAGAGCAGAGTAAGAGCACTGGGGATTTGACCTACGGTGCAGCTTCCTGGACCGGCCGTGTGCTCCATGAGAAACACACATCACTGCTGCCAAACAAAATTGCATCAATGATAGTAAACAGTCAGGGAATATCACAAACTGACAAAGGGCATAAAGAACACCAACACAACATGTCTGAAAGTGTTTTCAGAAACCAGTGTATATTCTTTGGAAAACAAAGAGATTAGGTGAGTAAGGCATCAGCTAATGGTACTTCAGGTTATGTGTGCTTTGCATTTCACATTTCTAAATTATCATCTAGCTGTTATGCAATGATGCACTGCATCCCTATGATATGCTGTTATACTCTGGATAAATTATATACAAATTTAAAACCAAATTCCATTTTTTATAAAGTAGCAAAAATTCTCTTAGCTCTATTTCAGTTAAATTCAAAGTCAAAAAGAGACAAATATAATTATTTTGTGTCCTGTTACAGCAGCCTCAGGAGCAGGTGCACAATTGTGCTCAGTTGAATAGTATTTTTCAAACCAACAGCAGTAAGCATTTCAAGGATTTCCACCTGCCTTGTGATCACATCCTATCTCAACGACTGCTTCTCATCAGTACACTCCTGATAGGTAGCCTGGGGACAGTCCATATGGTATGTTCAATGGTACGCTAACCTGTGAAGCCTGTTTGCCTGGGAGAACTTTAAAATACTCCAGGCAGTGTGCTTGAATGTCTAAAGCTAGGCTAAAGAACAGAAATTGAATCTGTTCAGGGAGCTAAACTTGGCGTCTCAAGATGATTTTCATGTGAAATATAGATATAATCGATCACGCTATTTAAAATAGAGTGATCACTCTAAATTATTTTAAATAGATCGCTCTATTTAAAATAATAAAAAAAAATTCTTTCTGCACTGCAAATGGCACAAGGTTTTAGAGGTTTCTCCTTGTGTTTTTTTCCACTTGTTCACTTGAGAGAGTTTTATCACACTTAACTTAGTTCCAGATATGTCCTTATTTTCATGTGCAAATTATGTTCCCACCTTGAAGGGTGACATAATAAGGTCTTTAAACTTTTGTATTTCAAACGGATTGTTTTCCTCTTTCAGTCTTGCTACTTATAACTCACTGCAGTCCTCAGGGGAGCTGTGCCTTTTTCCTTGCATTTGAAGGTTTATCTTGGAGACAGGTAGCAGCACACATTTCTACTCTGGCAAAGATTATATTTTATCATTCTATTGCTTGCACAATTTAAAACCACTGGCAGCAAACTGGCAGTGATCATTCCAGTCCTGAACAACTTACTCAAGCTTCATTTTGATTACCTCTACTAGAAGTTAGATTTCAAAAGGAATTTTAATCAGGCTAAATAAATGTGGTATACAATGATGAGGATTACCTGAAATCCTGATCCAATATTCTAGAAATATTTCATGAACAAAATACTTTCCTTTTAGGTTTGGAATATTTAAAAATTTCATTTTTAAAAATATCAAATGCCTTTACGTCTTATCACTAATTTTGATTTAGAAACAACGTATCAAAATTTAGTTAGAATCTGAAGACCTACATCACATCAGTATAACAGTTTAATCAACGTTTTCCTAACTGAACAGCATATTTAGACGGTGTATTTGTACAAATGCCTCTCTGTATGATATATCTGCTATGTAGCCTCTTTACAATTTCATTTTAAATGTACTTGCATTTCCTTGCATATTCCCTTTGGTTTCAGTCTTATTCTGATACAGCATTAACCATTTCAATAACTATGCATTCTTATGCTGTTGTGTAATTTTAGGCAGGAAAGAACTTTTTTCCCCATAAATAATTCTGTCAAATGCATTAGAATTGTGACTTTGCAGCATTATAAAGCTTGCACATGTTAAACAGTGATAAAAGAAAAACTCTATGAAAAATAATTACCAAATGCTAATATGGTATAAATGAGATTAGAATCAGGCATATTAGACCTTCCATGAAAAAACCATCACATTAAGAAGTCATTACTGAAATACCTTTCAGACCTAAACACAATCTACTTCCCAAAGTAATACAAACTTGGAACTGAGGTTTCATGATTTTAAATGTCACTACTGAGAACTTAAAAGACTTTGTCAAGTTACTGTGTTTACATGGTGTTCCAGCCTATAGCAAATACCTCTAACATCATCCTTTTGCAACCTGAGAAATTACGTGTTAACATCAGTCTCTACAGGAACACAACAAATTTCAAAGCTTATGAGCCAGAAGTGTAGGAAAATATTATTCTCACAGAATATTGCATTGAGAACAATAATAAATTCTATATAAACTGCTGTGTTTAACTGAGGGGGTTTTTTCCGTGTTTATTTTAGTCACCCATGAAGATCCATCATGCTTTGTGCCTACAAATACTACTTCAGGCTCCGTGAATTCACAATTAAATAACTAAAATCACTAAGATATTTATGGAAGTAAACCATTAGCAAATATATGTACTGGAAGTTTTACATTTGAAAATATTATTGGTACTAATTGTAGCTGACAGTTGTCGTTTCCAAAATTAAGACAGTATTGACTGTTATTGTCTTTCTGTTTCTTTAAAACCATGCTGGGAAATTAAGTAGGAAATTTGAGCAGCAGGCCCGACTTTTTGTCTGAAATAAGTAACCTCAACATGTCTCTGAAACACACAGTAAAAGTTTAAGCTTTAGAAATAAAAATTATATTACTAGATCAGTCTAAACTTTGGAATTCAAACTTAGACCCTTTATTTCAACTTCACTTTACTGCATCAGCATCCTGGGAATAATAAAGACTTTTGATGACAAATAACATCAGAGAAATAAATAAATAAAAGCCACAAGGCTAATGGAAAGTAAAGTCAGCAGCTCACAAATAGTAAGGTGAGCAAAGAAAAAAATAAAAAAACAGTTGCAGTCTGATGCTGATTTCCATACACGCAGTATAAAAATACTTTCTCATTTCTTTTGGAAATAATATTCAGAATACCATTGTTCGTTAGTGAACTTGTCATACACCACTCATGCTTGAATATAAATACAGGAATATCTCTATTACTTTTTTATTCCATCTTAGAAAGGCATATATTTCCTTGTAGGCACTCAAGGATTTCCTAAAGCTGCACATGCACATCAGAGACAGTATTAGGAGCCAGTATTAATCTTCATAAAATTCACAGTGCTGAACCAAAACTGTAGAATAGAAGAAGTGATTTTCTACTGCTCTTAGTTCCAGATTTTATTTACATTTCTCTATACTGTATATATTAAAGTAGAAGCATCCAGTCCTGTTTGCCAGAAGACCATCTGTTTTCAGGCTGAGAAGAATAAAAGTAAGGAAACAAAAAAAAAAACAGGGAGTGAAAAATCAGTGTACTGGCTGCAGATGTCAAGATGTTTTCAATGGGAGACTGAAGAAGTAGCCTCTGTTGGAAGAGATATTGGAAGAGGAGTGAAGTTGAGCATGGGAAGGGGAGAGAAGAAAGGTGTTATTGCCATATTTCCTTTTTTTTCTCCCTACCCAAAGATATTGTAATTGACAATAAATTAAATTTATTTTCCCCATTTCTATTTTGTTTTACCAATGAGGGTAATTGTAAAAGCAACCTCCCTATCCTTATGTCAACATATGACTTTTCCTACCCTATTTTTTTCCCCCTGCTAAGGAGCAGAAGGAGCTAAGGAGAGGAAGGGAAGGAACAACTGGGTGGAAATGTGGCTATTGACCAATGCTAACCCACCACAAACAGTTAAAGTTTCTTTGGGTTTTTTTGTGTACAAAAATAACACATCTCTGAAATCCCTGTACATTAACCAAGAAATAAAAATATACAATTAATAACTAAACTTTTTTATTTGCGTCAAATTTACCCATCATTCAACACGTTACTGAAATACACATTTTCTGCACTACTAAAACTTTTCCAAATGTATCTTTACATTTTATAACAATAACAATAAATATAATAATGAAATATTTCATAATTTATTTCATTCAGCAGTTGCATTAAAATCATGTTTGACACTTACTAAACATAAGCAGGAACCATTTCTGCCCACTTAAGAGTAGTGTTTTAATGAAACTCATTTTAAGCACATTTTAAGGACTTAAAAGGTAGGAATCTGGATTATGCAGGTCACATTAGATGTCTACATAGCTGGTAGAGAAAGATAAGCACCTTTGGAAAGTAATTCAACCCACTCTGAATGATTTTTATAAAAGTCATCCACCTTCAGCAGCTTAAGTCACCTAAACTCTTCCTTCCACCCCTCAAATGAGATTTTTTCCAAAAATGAGTGTTACATGAACACCAATAGTAATATTTCATCATCAATATTTTGCTAAATTCATGTTTTCTTGCGTAGGAACTTAACAAAAATGCTAGAAAATACATCTACAGTTAACAAAAGTAGAGGATACAGAAAAAAGTGATGAGATGTATTCAACTGATCCATCATCATGGATAACTCTTTTATAAAAAGATAAATAATAAGCATACACATTCTTCTGTTGTGTTAAGTGTCAGACATGTGCCACCTAGGGCTGACTACCGAGGATTATGTTACATCTTCAAGCACAGTGAAGATGATATAAAAGAGTTTTTGCTTTTTGCAATGAATCAAAGACAGACTAGAAGGCTGGAGCTAGAAGCAGGGTTGAGTGCACATAAGGAAAGTAGAGACATTTAACATCTTCCCGAGATGAAAAATTCGGGACAAAAAAGCTCCTTGAAGAGTCTTCCCTGGGATATCATAACAACACCTTTATTCCCCAGTTAACCTGGACAACATTGACTGTAACTTTTTCCAGTATGTGTATTTAAAAAAAAAAAAACAAACTGGAAAACAAACCTGTGCAAAATACAAACTGAAAACTCAGCTGTCCTTATCAAAGTTACAGAACCTGCATAAGTATGTACTACAATGCAAATTTAAAGGGAGAGAGACAGGCATATTTAATCCATTTTTTATGTAAAACCAAACGAGGTATTTCCTAAGGCATCTTGTGTGGCAAACATCCTAGCTCTGTGAAGGTAATGCATGCTCTTGCTCCTAATTTTTCCCTACCTGATTTTTGGTTGTGTTGCCTCAGCTCAATGTCTGCTTCCCTGTGTACCTCTAATACATTCTTCAAGGTAACTGGCTTAGTTCATATGGTCTTAAAATAGATAATTAAAATAGGCCAAATTAAATGGAAGGCTAAACTGCCAACTCAGATGGGGATTCTATCTGTAGGATAGTAGAGTTCAGTGAGGTGAATCCCACCTCTGGTGTACTATTTTTGGGGTGTTCTATAGCTTAGAAAAGTACATAATTGAGAGGATGTATGTCTGTATGGGCAGTGGAGAACTCTTGAATCAATTTCATTGATATTCCTCTCCTTCTTAAGTAAAAAAGAAAAATTTACATTATAAAATATGAGGAAAAAAATGGTCACATGTATAACCAAAGAAGATAAATTTTTAAAAGAAGTAAAATTCCTTTACCTTAAAACTCAATTTTAGAGTGGAAAGTTATTCAGTACTATTTTAACAACTTAACAGACGTATTCTCTAGAAATTTCAAACCACTTCCATAGCTTATACTAATTCTGAAAGAATGCTTTAATGATTACATGAGAAGACTTGAGGTTTTGTTTTTTATACATATAAACCACAACTTTTTATATGACCATAACTACATATAACACCAAACTTCAAATAAATTAAGAGATTAAAAATATTATCTAGGAGCCAGAGTTGAAATTTTTGCAGCTCAGTTTCCAAGTAAAACAAAATATCAGGGGAAAAAAAAGACTATTTTTATTTCTCTTGCACTTATATAACACAAGCCTAGTGAGAAAAGATTTTTAATGTTCATTTTTAGAAAGTAATCGGCTAGGTGAGTGTAAAACCTAATCTGCAATAGATATAAAGAAATTTAGGACTTTAACAGAAAGGAAAACTCAGCAGTCTTCCTCTGCTATTCAAAATGCTGTGAAGAAAGCAGGACTAATCAGCGAGATGCCTGCTTTTTTATATTAGGTTGCTATATGAATAAGCTCAATAATATTTTATATGTTCTTTTCTGGAAGTCAAAGAGGGTGAATGTCTAGCTACAGATGTTTCCTAAATACATAGATACTGTGGATATCAGAAAGATGGTTTTCACTATTCTTGAGCAGTCTGTCTGTGGAGATATTTGTTCTACTTATTTCAATGTTTTAATTCACTGGAAATAACTTTCTATTTTATAAAGAACTGAATAATAGCTAAATAATCATTTCATCATATGCATTAAATGCTCATGAGGCATGTATCAACACGATAAAAACATTGACTTCATGAATGTCAGTATCTTTAGAACAGTAAATATACAATGAAGAAAACAATTTAATTTTAATTGGATAATGTAATACAAGACAAATAATTGTGTACAATTACCAGTAACAGTATAAGAATAACAGGTATGGATTGGATAGGAAAGCTGAAAATCATAAATTCATCAATTATGTTCTTACTGCATAATTTTGAGTCTACTCCTCTATAGAAGGAAATATCTCTCCACTACAATTCCTTCCTAACTTCCCTGCTTTTATCTTGGTTTGAAAAGGTCTAATCCATCCATCCTTTTTACATGATAAAAGGGCAGCAGCTAAGGCTCTCGAAGATGAGCAGCTAAACTGGGTGGGGGAGATGGGGGGAAGGGAAGAGGGAATGGGTGTGAGGGGAGGGGAGAGGGAAAAAAACCAAAACAGAGAGGAAGGCAGTATCTACCATAAAGATCCTTCCTTTTACTGAATGTTTTCCAAACTTTTCTCAGAAAGAGTAATTGTGTACTTTGGGAAGTCTCCTGAGAACTGAAGTAAATATTTTGCTAAAGATTTGTATGAACAGTTTGTTCTACTGCACATTCCTTCTGTAGACCACATGCATTAGAAATAATATAGATCAAATGAGACAATAAATTTTTGCTAACAAAGGCTGCAATAAAACGTTTTAAATATTGTTATTTAAGACAGTAAAAATTGTCTATCTGTATTACTATTGTTAATGTTAAAAAAAAGTACCATGCTAATCTTTTGCCTCTTTCTAGATAAATAAAGGAAATACAAATATCTAATCCAGTATTCTTGGACTCTAGCTAGAAAAAAAAATGTATTAAACATAATGTAAATGGCATATAGTTGATGTCTTAGGTTTTAACTTTTATATTTTTCAAATCCTGTACTGCTTAGTGTGTAACCCTGAAGTTTCATTTGGCCTGTTGGCTACTGTTCTCTCATGCTATACATAACATGCTAGACTTAACAAACCCTCTCTAGGTTTGGTCTTCAAGGACACCAGACCCCAAAATCTGTAAACTAAAAGCCTCTACAGGAGAGGACAAACTTGGGGTAATTACATCATTAGCTGAGGTTATAATTGTAGAATTAACCCTGATATGCAAATGGACCAAACTTATAAAAGTGCAAAGAACCTGTGGCTCGGGGTCCATCTTGGGTGTAGCCTTTTGACAGCCCAGGGTGTATATTTGAAGGCCCTTCAAATAAATATCTACTTTTATTCTCTTATTCTTGTCTAGTCTCTGTTTTTGGGTGGACACCTCAAGGCATCATAGTCCTTTCTGCAGAATAACTTTTTGGTTGTGAAATTTCAGTTTATTTGACAGAATTTCTGATTTTCTTGGAGACCTGTTGGTTGTCTTTGGATCATATATGAATAGTAATTTACAAGAAAATAAAAATTACTAGAATGGATGTGAAAAAGTGCAAAAGAGGTGTGGATACAGTAAAAGGACACACTCTACAGGAAGGAAGTCCTTAATGTAATGCCAAAAAAGTAATTAAAACTTGACTACATAAACATGTTCACACATTACTTTAGGTCAGTAATGTTTCACAACACAACATCTCTTAACAAAATTATGACTATATTTTTGTGTTCTTCTATCAGCTAGATAAATCAAGTATCATATTACCTCTTAGAAATGTACTAAGATCTATACAAAATTTATTCTTCTTTTAAAATAGTATTCTATATATTAAGCTTCCCAAACCAAAGACAGAAAATCAGTTACCAGGTTTCTTTATTCTTATCATACCCAATATTTCCACCTAGCAATACAGCATCCTAATCTTTAGATTATAGCACATAAGAATGAGGAACACTTCATTTCCTCTGTTGAATGTGACGAATGATGAAAAAAAAATCAAGAATTTCTCTGGTTTAAGACTTGGATGCAAGCTTACATTCAGGTGATTCTCCAGCTCCTACTGTATGACATGGCTTTCATTTTAGGCTAAACAGGCATTGAGTAAAATTCAAACAAAATTTCCTTGAGGAAATCGTTCACAAATTATTTGTGAAAACTATTTTTAGATTTTTTTGTGATTTGTTTTAATTATTTGTAAAAACTATTTTTAGATTCTTTTTGTGATTAGTTTTGATTATTCCTGAAATTTATTTTTAAAAATTTGTTTTGATTATTTGAGAAATTGTTTTAATAAATATTATTAATATTGATTATAATTAATTAGTATTATTGTGATTATTTGCAGTTAATATTAATTGTAGTTGTTTATTGTTTAATATCATTGTGATTATTTGAGGTGATTGCAATTGTTTATTATTGTGATTATTTGCTGTTAATTAATGCAATTGATCGTTTCCTATTTCTTTCTTTTGTTCCTACTCTCTGTTTGAATTCTGTCCTGTCTCTGTCTTTTCTGGGATATGCTACCAACAACTGACAAGTCCTGAAGACTTTAACAACACTATGAAATTGTGCCTGAAGAAACGCTCTTGACTGCAATTGTGAGTCATGAGGTGGTGTAAGAGATGGTTCGAAGATCCCTCATTTTTGCCTCACGATTTACCAACAAGGACAGAGACTAAAACCTGCTAAACCTCAGAGGGGCTTCTGAGGTTGCAGTCCGGACCTGGCTGAAGTTGCTGCTTGCCTGTAGGCGTGCTCACTGGGAACTGGTAGAGCTGGTACACATTCCTGATGAAATCAGTGTGGCCACGGTACACTGCTTGTCCATGCTGGTGAGCAAGGACCGCAGAGCAGTAGGAATGGCCTGTTCTGTATGGTCGCTCCTGCTTCCCAGAGCAACGGGCCTCACAATGACTGTAGATTTCCCTACCTTCTGGCCAGCTGCCTGTCACTTTGAAAAAGACTATAAAGTGACTCCCTGAAGACGACCAAAGCTGAGATGTCCCTGCAGAAGACGATGGATCTATGGGCAAACGGAGGCCTCGAGGACTTAATCTCTTCTGTTGGTAGCTATAATCCTGCACCCTCTCTTTTTCTCTCTATTCTTTGTTTCCTTTTCTCTCTCTCCCCCTCTATCACACAGCTGTGTTGTTGGCACTAATAAAGTGCATTGTTTTGATCAAACCTGAAATCCCCACTGTGTGTCTTTTGCACTCTGAGATCGGTTAAAGAACCTATCACGATTCTCGCTTGTTGGATCGTGACACACCCGAGAAGATGGTGAAAAGGTTCCTCTTTTAGTGAGGTAGGGTGTTAAATAGGGTCCCAGTGCAAATGGCTGCTCCAGCAAACATATTCCACTCACAGTAGAAAGAAGGTAGCAGAAGGCAGGACCCCGTGGCAGCGATGAATTCTCCATACTGCAACTGCAGCCTGTCTCCCCTCCGAATGCCGGGAGAACAAGAGCCCTAGGGGCTGTACCCAATCCTTTTTTCCCAGTTCAAATTCTAGCGACATCTCAGCCCTACAGCTGGACCCCTCCCACCATGGGCAAGTCTTTTTGCTTCTCTTAAGTACTCAGTAATTTGTCTTCTAGCAATATGTATGGGGAAAATTCTTGAAGAGAAAAAGAAACACAAAAGGAGAACTCCTAAAAACTCAACACATAGAAAAAGTATTTTAGATCTTAAACAAACTGGAAGTCTTGCTCCTGTCTTTCCACAAATAATTGCCCTTTGATAAGACACTCTTCAAGAAAAAATTTGAACTCGTATTTTCTCTTTGCAAGGTTCACAATAGGTAACTCGAGTTTTAGCACTGAAAGATACAAGAGTTAAAGACCTATAATACGTATCATCTAAAGATTCATATGAATGAATAATATTTTACTAGTCCTCAAAATGATTAATTGGTCCACGTTATTAGGACAGTTTGATACATAATAACTTTACTGAAGTAATCTTTTAATTCACACTGTGGGAATAAAATGACAACCTGAACAGCTGCTCCTTCATCTTGAAAGGCTTGTTATGGTGAAACATCCTATGCAATCATTGAAATACCTAGAGGTCAGCTAAAGCAAATCCCAAAGGCATAGGATTTGCCTAAGTAATTCATGCTTCAAACAATATAGGAAATATATCTGTAGATGTCTGTTGTCATGTCAGCCATATGTTATGATCTGAAAGAAGTCTGGTTAATTATCAGCCATAAAAAGGATTCTTCAATCTGTGGAAGAGGTATACAACAGAAAAGTAAGAAAAAAAAATACAGCACCCTCCTCTCCAAATAGTTACTATTCATTCCACCTGAAAAAGAAAAATCCAATTGATGATTATTTCATTCTCAGGGATTATGTTAAGTGAGTCTTCTGTGAAATTAAATTTATCTTTGGGTTCGTATATTTGAGCTAAAAGTTAATGTTATTCTAATCTCTCTTCTTTTGTAGAAAGTTTGGTGAATAAGATTCTGTTTACATTCATATTTAGGAATATATCTTAAATAAGCTGGCTTTGGCTGAATGATGGAAACCCATATTGACGAAGAGTGTGATGTTAAACCTCCCCTTTGAAGACAGAATGTGAAGCCAAGGTCTTACCTCAAACCTTATTGTCAGGCAGAGAGCTGTCTTCAATTAGAAATCACTCAGAGAAAACAAATGTTAAAAACCAAACCATTGGGTAGAGAATCCACCATAAGAAGTCTGCACTTTGCCACTTCTCTTTTCTTATTTCATTTATAATTACCTGTATTTGGCAAATTCTGCTTCACTACAGAAGAAACTTAGAGGATAGATGTTTGAGAGCTGCTTAAGCATGCCTTAACCAGTGATAAAGAGATGGAAATATTTTTTGTGGATTGTTGAATTGTTATTTTTCAGTGTTTCTAAGAGTTTAATTATTATTAATGAACACTTTTGTTGCAAATATGTATGTCTCAAAATAAGCTTAATATTATGAAATGGGTGCTTGTGGGAGACTGGAAGAATGCCTGACTCGTTCAGAACAACCAGGTGGAAAGTGTGTGTGTGAAGGGGGGGTATTGCAGGGTGATTTCTCCATGGGTGGGACAGTGCACTGCTCCACACCCTGCCTCATGGAGCCTCTGGTCTGGTCCCAAAACAACTGCCAAGCATGTGGCACACCGAAAGCCACAATATAGTGCCAGCCAACCTCATATGTCCTGGGGGGAATATTAAATTGCAGGCACCCACCTGAGGGAGGGCCCCCAGGCACCAGAACAGGTAAAAAGACAGCAATACAAGTGTTGGGCAGTGCATTCCACTGCCTTGGATTTAAAAGCACCTGAAACCATACTGGATCTGAGGCAGTGACTATACACATGTATCTCTGTCTCTCTATTTCTTCTCCTAACATCCTCTTCTTGAAATACCTTGTAAACCACACTAAAAGGTTTCAGTCAATGCCTTAGTAAGTGCCTTGTTGTGTCTGGACCACTTAAAGTTGGGTAGGTTTAAGTTTCCTAAGATAAAGTTTGGTAAGTGCCTTACTTTGTCTGGTTGTAGGTTTAAGATTTGCCAAGTACCTTATTCTATCTTAATGTTCTAGAGTTTACAAGTAAAAGACTGTTATTCCGCTCCCTGAGAATTTTGCTGTTTCTCCCATGCACTGCCAGAGTCAATCTAATTACTTTTCCCTTAAACTCGCCAAGTAAGCTTGGACTAAACATCATTGTATTTGTTTTTTGCTTTTGTTTTTTGAAAAATATAAGAAGAATTTCTTTTGGGGTAAAATAGGCTGGGTATTTTAAATTTTCATTGGTACCACACCTTATTTTAAGTGAAATCTGTAGTAGAAATAAAACACTACTTTGTTTTGTTTTATTCTTTACAACAAGAAATATTTTAGAAAATAAAACATGGGAGAGATAATGGTCTTTAATTAGTCAAGTTTTCGAGATATTGATTGTTGAAGGAATAATTATTTATATCACAATACCAACCAAATTTGTTCAAAATACAAACAATTTCAAATGTCACAGCCAATATTTTATATTTCATGGTCAAATCCCTGGGCAACAACCATGCAATAGGCACAGAAATGTATGTTTATAAACCTGCTCATTCCCCTTTTAGATGACATTTATCACTCCAGTCAGCTATTTTTCTGGAAGCTGGGGTGGGCAGAAAACTGTGATCCAAAAGCAGTAGGGCCTCAGGTTCTGTACCCTTCCAGCTCATGCATGTCTGCTGTGTGGTGTAGCTGAACGTTAAACTATCCTCAGGGATCCTTAATGCGTTACAAGATGTGAATGACTTTGTTTGCTGTTACTAAACGAAACCTTTTCTGAGAGTTGTCATTGCTGTGTTTTACCAGTGTGGTATTTTTGCTATCTATTCAACACTCACTCATCTCCTTTTCCTGCAGGATATGGAACATGTTAACCTCTCCTTTTAATTTTGTTTTTCTCTTTTAATGTGGAAACGAATGCATATTTCTGTGTAAACATCAGCATTTCCTAAAAGACCATTTCTCTTCAATAATTAATTCATCACTAAGTGGGGAAAGAATATACATAATTTCTCACTGGTATGTAATATATAAATATAATAATTATATTTTTAAATTGTCTATTATTATATTTATATCATCATCACAAGATTCTTACTCAGAAATTTTCATATGAAGATTGAAATTTTTTCTGTTAAAGTACATTATTTTCTCCTTATCAAATCCTTCACACACAATACATAGTGTAGGATACATGTACACTGCACTATTTTATGAGAATCATTTGGGGATTAATTTTCTCATTCTTTTTATTAATGTAATACATGTCATGTCCTCTTTCTTAGGCATGATAGCAAAAGGATTTCTGCTTTTTGGTTAAAGGTGTTCCACTGCAGAATAAGTTACAGTTCATGATGCTGAGTAATTGTATTTACCCATCAGCAGGAAATTCAGTCAAGTCATCTTCGTTTAGTATTTATGTTTTGAGTTTTCTCCCCTTTTGTATATATGAAAAGTGTCTGTCTTTTTCTCTTAAAGATTTCATCATTCCTCTTCAGGGAGAGACTTTTGAAAGCACCTTACAAAATGTGCACACCTGCTTGATAACACACAAGACTTCCACTATTGTAGACAGAAGGCTGAAGGTCAGATATGCAATTTCATATGCTTTCCCTGAGCCAAGACTTTGGTTGTTCAGTGATAGGTTATTAGAAGCCAAATATTGTCCCTGTTGAAATCACTGATAGAACTGAATTTACCTTTTCAATAGAATTAGCCTTTCTAATGATCAGATCTGAAAAAAACACCAGCCCATATATATGTATATTCTTAATTATATATACACAAGCACATTTACATTTATGGAGAGATGCTAACCAGCATCTGTTCTTGCTCAGCTCCAGAAGGGATGGGAGAGTTGACTCCTATGCAAAGTATGTTAATTCCTGTCTCAGATCTACATATTCATTAATTAGACTTATTTTACAGACATGTTCCCAGACACTTTTAAATAGATATGTAAATTCTTTCACTAAGTTTTTCACTAGACACTCTCACTTTCAAAATTGCTTTATCATTCTAAATAATCTTTCAGTATTCAATTACTCTGCATAACTATTCTAATTATTTTAAGACAGTTACTTAAAAGGAAAAGAAACATGCTGTTTCTCACCAACTCTTCACAACCGACAAGCTGTTGTAAAGAAAATATAATTTCCTTCTTCCCCATTCTTTCTTTTGGTTATATTTGTGCCAAGACTTTGCAGTACTCTCTGGTGCCTTTTTTCAAATCTTCCTGTAAACATTTCACCATCCATTTTCTAAAGATATTTAAAATTTTTATTTCCATTTTCTTATTCCTCACTAACATGATATTCCCTTAATGATGTTCAAGGTAAACTAGAAATCTCTGTGCTTCCATGGATTTTATTTTACTACCTATATCCCCCTTTCTTTTGTATACAAACAGCATTGCTGCTGAACTCCCCATCCCCCGTTTTTTTTACTTCTTCTTTTTCCTGGTTATTGAGCTCCTTTAAAATCCTCCAGTTTCTTAGAGCAGTATCAAAGAAGATTGTGTGTATGCTCAGAAGCTTCCTTTTCATAACATAAAAGAATCAAAACATAAAGTTACTGACAATGTATCAAAGCAATCCTGCAATTTGGCCTACTGGGAAGAAGTATCATCTGGAAGATTATTAAGATTATTAAGAATGTTTATGAAAACAAGGAGTGAGGTAACCAGATTTATTCCTCTATTTTTCCTGTGAATAAGTGCTGTTTCTAACATATCTCATGAGTAGAAAAAGCATAAAAGTAAAACATTAACAGAAATAATGCCAAGTTCATTCTAACCTGAGGCAACACAACTGGTATCAACTCTTCAAAGAACACAAAAAAAAAAAGTAGCCTAGTACCAGCTTTTGTCTGTAAATCAGTTTCTTTCTTCACTAAGAAATGTACAAAAAGTGTATAAATAAACCAAAATCTAAAAATGCCTTTTATTTTTTTTCTGCTGGTTCCCATTATACAAAATGATGTCAAAGATTCTGAAAATAATTTGATTTTGTATGTATTTCTAGCATGAAAATTAGGCTCATTAATCTTCCAGAGATACTAGTAGTAATTGGTGTACATCTTTATTTTTCTTATGATAGCAAAGCAGTATCTTTATTACTTTATTGCTTATGTATTAGATAATTTTAGAAATTTTCTTGCTGCTGCAGTTAAAGTGAGTGTCATCAAAAAATGGGGAAGGTGCCTTTGTACATTTTTTTTATTGCATAGTCCATTTACTTAGTAAGGATGTTGCAAAAAACTAATTAAGGAAGGAGAAAAAAATCAAAGAAGGAAACTAACTGGTAGAGAAAACAACCCAGAAATTAGATGTTATTTATTCTGTTTTAATTCAGCAGGTTAGAAGCGAGAAATAAACCTGATGAAAATTCCTTTTTTTTTTTTTTTAATTCAGTTTCTGGGAAAATATGAGGAGGAAAACATTAAGTGGCAACTTTTGATTAGGCTCGCACACAAACTTCAAGAGAAAAAAGAAAAGTGTTAACAGTTATTTAACAGTTATTATCTCTTTGACAAGTTGGTCACATTTTCCCTTGTTCTGCAGCATTTAACTGGTGGTGTGAGTAAATTTATGATTTCTGCATATGTGCCATGCATACCATCATTTCTACTGAGCTCAGGAAGGCAAGAATGTCAGTAAGAGTAAAAACATCTGGTCAATAACAATTTAAAAAAACCCAAAACACCAGAAGTAATATAAAGACAAAAATTGAAAAATTTAACAAAATTTAAAAATACTAATATCAACACAGAAGGAAATTATCTGGTTGAGATCAGATGGGTAATAAAATGTAGAGTGACACCATGCTATAGCAATGCTTATTAAAAATTCATCACTGTCTAACTTGAGAGATTTCAAAGTTACCACAAAGCAAACATGAAATGTCTCGAAGTCTTATAAGCTTTTCTCTAACTATCCCAGATATTGTTTGTTTTTATTAAAAGTTGAAAAGGGCTGTTTAGTTCACAGTGGGGCTAGAATTAGCATGTAGACAGGACCAAGAGACAATATAGAGTCTCATTTTTTAGAATGGGTAAAAAAAATACTATTTGCTCTACTTTTTCGTTATCATTTCAGCAATACACAAGGATCTGTGATTACTAGCAAGCAAAGATTCATTCTTAAAGGCAGGGGAATAAATAAATGGTGAAATTCTTGGTTATGACAGTCTTCTAAACAATATTGTGTTTTGTAATTTTTTTTCAAATATTAGTCAGCTGAGCTCACATTTATATGTTATAAGACAGAATTGAGCTAATCCAAAAAGGATGTGATATTAAGATAGGACTTTCATAAATAAAACCTGTTTTAATTTCTTAAAATGAGACTTTCAAACAAAAATGTATCCAAGCCTCATACTGTACCTGCCTACTGCAGGTTTTTTTCCTCATTTCCGATGTACCACCTCATATGAAGTGTCTCTAGAAAGATAATACATTAGCTTAAATGGACAAATCTCTGATCCAGAAATACGATTTAAACATGTAACACTATTTCAACATTTCTGGTTTTGTTCCTTTCTTGGAGGCATCAGTAGTTGTTAAAGATGGTTATTAGGCTTAATTATTCTCCTAAAGAAAGACTGTCTTACTCTTTAAGAGAACTTTGAAGGATTCCATCATATCAAATTCAAGTGCAGCCTTGACTGTCTTACTTGTCATAGCAAAATAGAAATGGCCTTGAGATCTTAGCATTCATAGCAGAAAGGAATCTGCAGTCACCTGATCTGATGAATGTTCTTCACAGCTGAGACTATTCTATACTTGGTAGATTACTTATCTGCAGAACTGCTCGCTATTAATATGACTGTATTTATCCTCTGTCTTATGAGTTCTGATTTTAACAGAAAGGTTCTGTCTTCTTGATCAATTTGCCAGTATTTAGATGTGGGGCTTGTTTTGGTTTTGGTGTTGGGTTTTTTTGTTTTTTCCTTTTGAAACTAAATAGCTGAACTTCAAGTTCTGAAACAACTCTTTGTTTACAGTGCCCTGTGGTTGCTTAAAAACTGTTTATTTGTTCTGCTGTATTAGGACACTGTAAAAATAGATGATTCTAAAAAATGCAGACTTCTACTATGCTCATTGGATGTTCATTAATATGATGGCACACTATACTCAAAGTCAGAAATTTATGTTCTGAAATCGTTTGCTTTCCTATTCTCCATGTTTTTTCCACTTTTCACTTTCCTTCTTAAGGTAAAACAGATTGAAACTTGCTTACAACATAGTAGTAAGTAGTAGTTTTTGTGTGTGTGTTATAAGGACTAAAAATGATATATTTTATTTGGAAATGTCAGCAAATACTTTGTAGTCATGACAAATAACTGCAAGACGTGTTCATGCGAAATGCTACCCTGCCCTCAAAGTGAAAAGCAGCAGGAAAAGTGCCACAGCCAGCTGTCTTGGGATTCCACCATTGCCAAGAACAATGATAGGGTTATGATAAACCATTATGTTATCCCTGAATATACAACTGACTGTTTTGGAGACCTTATGAGATGCAACCTTCAGTGTATTCCAGTGGATTGGAAATCTGTGAGCAACGAGACTGAGTACTTCACTTGGGGCCAGGCAGATGCTATGAGTTCTGTCTAAAATAACTTTTTTGGTTACCTTGAAATTTCTGGTATGAGGATTTGTTAGCCTGGTATTAGGAACAGAAAAAGACCCTCCAGCTTTGGCTCTAAAGAAGTGGATAAACATGGAGGATGGGAAAAAAACTATCTCAGAATATAACGTTCTGACTTAGAGTATAGGGTACTGGCAGATTAATAAACATGCTACATGAGGGGGAAAAATATCCAAACATACTGCCATGTATCAAGAGCTACATCTTTACAACATTCTCTGTTGTAAACTTGTAAGACCCCAGTTGTTCTCCCTACTTGGCAGGCAAATACAATTGAAACATTTTAATACTAATAGATAACATTTTCCAAATGCTTAAATCCGTTGGATTTTCCAGTAGTTTCTTCAGGCAGATTTTAAAAACTCTACAAGGACTACCTACCAGGATGTTCAGAACAACCTCCAAGATCATTCATGCTGTGAAAGTAAGGGCCTTTTCCCCCACTGCTCAGCAAGTTGAGCAGACCTTCAGCTGGTACAGGGTCCCTCAGTCCTTTTATCAAGGGGAGGGCTGTGCCTGACAGGCTCATCCAGAAATGAACTCCTCACAGTTCAAGGGACACACACAAGTCCCATCACACCATCAGTGGGGCCAGACTGTGGTTCTAGGGAGACAAAATAAGGTCCTAGACTTGAGCAGGGGAGGTGCCCCAGCTGAGATTCATCACAGACAGTGATGTGTGTTGTCCTCAGCACCCTGGCAATTGTGAGATAACTCTTCCTTTTGGATGCCAGCTTTTAAGTGAGTTCTACCTGTGACCTTGGTCTTGCTGCTTTTCCTTCTACCTTAACTATTGTCATCTAGATTATTTTGATATGTGGTAAGGTAAAATAAATACTTCATATAATTGGCATTCCATGTGTTATCAGATATTTCTTCCACATAAATGGCACTATTGGCAAAGTTCTACTGAGCATCATAAGGGTTTTATTTTGTTATTTAATGTCAAAGGCAGAAGTGCATGTATATTCATGCACTTTTCTGTGTTTGTAATGATCCATCGCTAACATTTAAAGAAAGTACTGCCAGTTTGTTGCTTTGTTTTTGTTTCTTCTCCCTTGTACATCTGTATTAAGGCAGCCCTATTACTATCATCCCTAACAGATACAGAATCTTTAGTTCTGGTCTTCATCACATAAAGTATTTATTATTGTAATCCTTTGTCAGCGAGACATTTTTATCAATCCTTGTAAGACTTCAGGCTATATAGAAATGCTGCTGTTTGAAATTAGACTAGCAAAAGATTAAATCAGAGAAAGATCAAATCTCAGTAGCATGGGTTTTTCTCTTATCCATGAACATATATCGAGTTTTGTAATAATGTAAAACCTTTTCTGTAAAAATGTAAAACTGTGTAAGCCCTATCCTTAAAAAATATAAATGAAAATAGGATGAAGAAGAATATATAAATTTAGTTTTCTGTTTCAATAAAGAAATACATTTAAATATGTGACTAATGATCACAGCAAAAAAAGCTCCAAATATTGTCTTACAGTAACTATTGTTGAAATTGATGATTTGGGAGGTTTTGTTGGTTTGGTTTGGCTTGGTTTGGTTTGGTTTGGTTTGGTTTGGTTTGGTTTGGTCTGGCTTTGCTTTTGGTGTTTTGTTGTTTGGAGATTTTTGACTAGTGTAATTTTTTTAATTGTATGTCATAATTTTTCTTTCACTTTTCAAATTGGTAGAGACAGTTTAATTCATGTTCACACAAAAAAACCATCAGCAAATGGTCAAATATATATTATGAAATTTCATTTGATATGGATTTCAAAATATTAATGAATTTGGTTTTCCTTGATCATGATTGGGGTAAAAACTCAAACAGGTAAAACATAACAAGTTTATAACTTTATTAATTTAAAATATTTGGGGAAAAGCAGCTGAGAAAAATTTACAGCCTGTGCAGATGTGTTCTTCCATTTTACAAAGCAAGTTAATTTTTAAGTTCCACATTCTTGACCTTGCATTTTCCCTACATTGTTCATCGTTAGTGCCAGGTTCATCATAATTACTCCTGACATGATGGGAAAGGAAATAAGACTTTTTTTATCAAGTTGGTTTTTACTTAAAATAAAGTTACATTAATAACAAAGTTGTTCCCTTAATTTTCATTTGTATTATTTATCCTCTAATTGGCAGACTTCACTACTACAAAAGTAGTACTACAACATGTCTTCCATGCATCATTCTTCACTACCTGACAGAACTGGCAGGCATGGCTGAAATATAATTTATTTCACAAAAAACAAGAAATGGAAAATTGCAAAAAAAAAAAAAAATAGTTTGCTCTTCATGAGAAGAACATCTAAGGCTCAGCAGGCTCCTTGGAACAGCTGTATTACGTGACATGTGTCCTCCCCTCTCCAAGGCAGTATTTCTCAAATTCTCGAAAAAATTTCACCTTCTTTGTGAAAGGCTGTAACAACAGTTGAAGACGAAAAATCTTTCTTCTCTCCAAAGCTTTTCTAATGATGGAGAAGATTTGTCAAGTGGACATGAACAATTAAGAAGGCACAGAGGACAAAAGGCATGTATTTACGAAGCTCAGGGAAGAAGTGGGAAGTGACTGACTGTTGCAAGGAAAACTGAATTCATCCCAACACAAAAGGGACTAGAAGGTGGCCTTTATTTTAGATAACCTGCCATATCAGAAGTGTGGATTTGCCGGTTGTTTAAATGGCCTTCCCAGAATTAACCAAAAATGTTTGATTGTCTTCCTGAGCTGGTTATACCAGCATGGGGAAAATGCATATGCAGCTCAGCCCAACACATATTATCAAAACAGCCAAATTAAAATCAGCTCTGAAAAAAGCAAAGAACTTGAGCTGGCTTCAACCTACAGATTCCTTCCATGTAATAATTGGGGATGCTCAGCATGGCAACAGTGAGCATATAAAAACTAGGAAAAAAGGAAACGTGAAAAAGGTAGAAGCAGGGCCAAGTGACTCGGGGGAGATATAGACAGTTTGCATGCACAAGGAGGGGGTTAGAAAAGCCAAAACCCATGTGAAGTTGAATCTGGTAAGAAGCATGAAAGGCAACAAGAGCTTTTGCAAGTAAATCAGTAGGAAAAGGAAGACTGGGGAAAATATGGGCCTGCTGCTAAATGGGATGAGGGATCTGGTGACAAAGACAATAGGAATTGCCAAAGTACTCAAATGTCTTCTTTGCCTTGGTCTGCACTGATGAAATTCATCTTTGCTGTAGAAAATTCTGAAGAAATGAAAATACTGCTTCTCAGTAGAGAGGGATCAGGCTACGGTGCACTTCAACAGACTGCATGTGCACAAGTCCAGGAGACCTGCTTTGGGGCACACAGAGGTGCTGAGGCAGCTGGCCAATGTCACAGGCCATGATCCATAAGAGTATGTGGAAAGTTGTCAGTTTTGGGGGTGTGTTCCGGTGGGGTGCTACAACCTCCTGAAGCAACTCCAACAGAAAGTCACTTGGCAGCAACTGCACACACACATATGCAAACACACACACCGGATAGCTTCTTCCACAGATCAACGGTGAAGAGGCAAGAAGGGTCCTTGCATGGAATTTCCACAGCAGAGGTTTATTTCAGCCCTGCGCATGAAGGATACCAGGGACAAAAGACATTGAGGAATGGAGGGTGCAAGGTTATATACGGGGGTGGGGAAAGCATCAGGGACCAATGGTCTGAGGGCACAGGGGTGGTACATAGGCAGGATTAGGGTACGGGAGCCAGTGAGGAAAATCTGAGGGAGTGGCGAGGAACAAAGACCAATGGGAGAGTGGGGAAGGGAGAATTTTCTAGGGCAGGAACAGGTAAGGTATAAGGGGGTGGGGAGGCCAACTGGCCAACCAGGGAAGCAGAACTGGGATACATTTGCATAATGAAACAGCATCCTGGGAAAGGTCTTTTTAGTTCACCCTAACCTGGAGAGAATTTCTATCCCTAGGGATGGTTCCACCAATGGACTCCCTTTGTTCCTTGTGTTATGGGCCCACTGTTCCCCACAGAAACTGAGACTGTCTGCTTCACTGAGATTATCCAATCCAGGACCTTTCAGTCCAAAGGGGATAATAAGTAAAGGGAGAAGCAAAACCACTGAGAGATAGAAAGCTGAAAGACAAGGGATAATGTGGACAATGTGAAAGGCTTAAAGTCTCCACCCAGTAATTGATGAGCTGTAAAGAAACTGCAAACACAGCTATGGAGAGGACAAAGGTGACTTTGCAATTGATAAGAATGACAGAAGGGAAAAAAAAGGAACATGAGGATACTTGATGGGGAAAGCTTCGGGCCTGTGCAAAACTTAAAAATTAATGTTTAGATTAATAGAACTGGGGAAGAAGTATATTGGGGAAAAGGCAAAGGGGGATATAAAACATGCCAGTCATACTGTAGCCAGTCAGTTTGTCTTTTAGCCTTCCACATAATCACTGCAGTCTTTCCTGTCTTCTTATTAAATCTTTTCTTAGCTATCTGTCTCTGTAATCTCATTCTCTACTTGGTGTGTGTGGGAGTGCTTTTAGGACTAAGTGCTAGCCATGTGGGAGACCAGTGTGAGTGGATATGGAACACTAACAGGTGTCAGACAGGGAATGCAGGTGACCCCAGGCCTGTGGTGCCAGCATCTGGAACAAGGTGATTCTCAGCATCCGTAGTTGGAGATGCCAAAGCTTTACTGGACATGTCATTGTTGCGTTAAGGGTATAGAAATTTGGCAGAAGATAAACCCTGCTGCATTCCAGCTAGTCCTAGGAGATTAGAAGGGCTGTTTGTAGCTGGGCTTAATTCTGATTATAGCCAATTCAGCAGTATAAGTCTGGTCATGTTCAATATGAAATTCCATGAGCACAGATTCACAAATAGTGCATTTTCAACACTATAGGTCTGGTGGCATTCAATATGCACTTGTGTGATCCCAGATTGAATAGTGATAATGGATAATGTGATTTGTCAAGCCAATACTATAGGTATGACCAAGTTCAATAAGAATTTACACATACAGAGTAATGCATAGCACAGTTTATTGAAGCAACAGGGAAGCAAGTTCAGTATCGCCAGTGATAAATGCACTAACTACTGAGTGTTAATATGTGTTGTAACAGAAGTTATATTAACAGAGATCTATTAACACTGTAGGTGCCCCTGGATTGTACTGCCAGCTACTGGAATGAGTAGAGGTCTCAGGTTGAGCAACTGAGAGGGACCAGGATGAGTGAGGCGTGTGAGGTGCTCCGTTACTGCAGCTGGAATAGGTAGGACCATGGATAAAAGCCCATAGGCCCAGTGCTGACTGATAGGGGAAAGTGTCTGTACCTTCCCCACACCTGGTGTGCACTGGGTGTGCATGTTTGTCTGGCAGCTATCTTCAAGCTGAAACAGCCAGCAAGGAGTGGGGGGGCCTGGGTTCAGCATGGGATATCAGAAGGGCAAGGTTTCATGCTGGTGTGCCAGGGAGACTTGCAAATGTAAAGTGCATGTGTGGCAAGTGTGTGAGTGCTGTTTATTTCCAGAGAACATCAAGCTGGACCAGTTGGCAGGTGGGGAATCTGTGCAGTAGTTAAGAGGACCCATGATCCAGGCAGTGGTTTTGGGCAGACGGAGAGGTGTACTGATGTGTGAAGGAACTGTGAACGGGCACTGTGAATGCTTAGTGAGGACAATGAAAACTCTGTTCATGCTGGTGAACACATTTTCCATGCACATTCTTTCCATAACAAAGAACAGATCTTTGATGAAAAGTGGGTATGCTATTTTGTCCTGCTTGCTGAAGCAGATTTTTCTTCCAGTGATTGACATTTGATACAGGCCTTGAGGGGAAGCCGTGTGAGGAGTGGCTGAGGTCACTTGGTTTGTTCACCCTGGAGGAGACTGGGGACAGACCTCATTGCAGTTTACAACTTCCTCGTGAGGACAAGAGGAGGGACAGACATTGATCTCTTCTCTGTTGTGCCAAGTGACAGGACCCAAGGGAATGGCCTGAAGCTGTGTTAGCATAGGTTTAGCTTGGGTATTAGAAAAAGGTTCTTCACCCAGAGGGTGGTTGATCACTGGAATGGGAACCCCAGGAAGGTGGTCACAGCACCAAGCCTGACAGAGTTCAAGAAGAATTTGGACAATGCTCTCAGGCACATGGTGTGACTCTTGGGGATGATGCTGTGCAGGACCAGGAGTTGGACTTGATGATCCTTGTGGGTCCCTTCCAACTCAGCATATTCTGTTATTCTCTAATTCTGTGATTTTGATCTTGTGTCCTGGTTTCAGATGGAACAGAGTTAATTTTCTTCCTAGTAGCTGGTACAGTGCTGTGTTTTGGATTTAGGGCGAGAATAATGTTGATAACGTACTGGTGTTTTAGTTGTTGCTAAGCTGTGCTCATCCTAAGTCAAGGACTTTGCAGTTTGCCATGCTTTGCCGCTGAGCAGTTGCAAAAGAAGCTGGAGAGGGAGCATGGACAGGACAGCTCACCTAAACTGATCAAAGGTATATTCCATACCACAGAATGTTGTGCTCAGTATATAAACTTGGGGAGTTGGGCAGGAGTCACTGATCACTGCTTGGAGACAAGCTGGTCATTGGTCAGCAGGTTGGGAGCAATTGTATTATGCATCACTTGGTTTTCTTGGGTTTTATTTTTCTCTCTCTTTCCTTTTCATTACTAAGATTAATATTGGTGTGGTCTGTTATTATAATTAGTATTGTTAATATTATATTTTATTTTGTTTCAATTATTAAACTGTTCTTATACCAACTCACAATGTTTCCTACTTTTTCCCCTGATTCCTGATTCAAAGACAAACAAGATAGTGTGTCATTGCAGCAAAGACAGCGAATGCTATCCTGTGCTGCATTAAGGAAGGTGCTGCCAGTAGATAAGGGGGGGATCTTTCCCCTGTGTAACTGAGCACTGGCACAGACTTCACAGAGAGGTTGTGAAATGTCTCTCCTTGGAGATGTTCAAAAGCCATCTGGATATGTTCCTGAACAACTGGATCTAGGTGTCCCTGTTCCAGCAGTGTGTTTGGACCAAATGATCTCTAGACATTCCTTTGAACCTCAACCATTCTGTGGTTCTGTGAGTCCAAAATCTTTGGGTTTGACTACATTACAAAACAGATATTATATAAATGCAAGTCATTACATTTATATACCAATGAACATATAATTAATTTACAGTATATTTAAAGGTAATATAACATAAAGACATCATTCTTTTTTTGCCTCTTTTTATCATTGACAAAGCCAGAAAAAATTGCAATACTTCAATAATAACATATGATGAAGTAACTCACTTTCATGTCAACCTCTAGAAAGCAGGTCTTGTGATACCAAAACATTTTAAAGGAATTTGGGTTTACTTCTGCATAAGTTTGAACACATGAACCACAGTTTGGGAACTCTTCTCAGTTCTACCACCTTCTCAAGTTAACAGCTCTGAACTGAGCAGACTATAGTGGGTTTCTGAGGGTGTTCATGCAATCCAAAGACAAGTAATCTGACATTTAACTTCAGAGGATATATATGGGAAAAAAGCTAATGTGAAAGAAACTAACTTCATTTATTCTGTACTAAGTATTTATGTTTCAGAATGAGATAGTATTGTCTCTTTCACTGAAATGGAAGCTACCCCAGAAATAATACTTTCAAATCCAATGCTTTCAAAGGGAAGATGATATATTAACTTCACAAAAGATTTGTTCACTTTTTAAAATATAAAAATTTCTTCTTACTCATATGTAGCACACTGGGTGTGTCTCACCATAACTAAGATGCCATTTGTAATTGATGTCCATTTGCTATACTGATTCCATAACCTTGCTTTTAGTAAAAGGTTTAATTTTTTTCCTTTAAATAAATAGGTATTTTTTTCAGCTAATCCCAAACTTCTCAATAAGTCAAAAATTCAAAACTGGATTACATGACTGTTGCTTCTGTTTTTTGCATTCTCTCACATTCCATGCTGTAAAAAGATTAGTTATGCATGTTTTTGTTACCGTTAAGTTACTTATTCTCACCAGTTTTAACTGTTTTGGAAGGGAGATTGTTTTTTTCAGTATAAATGTGTGACATTTATACTGGTATTCTGAATGCTAATGCAAAACGTGAACACTTTTAGCCAGATGTTCATTCTTCAAAATGAAAATTAAGAAAAAAAAAAGAAATCAGGAAAAAAAAAATTCTGAAGCTCAAATAGCTTCAGGCTTGGTGAGCTGGAGTAGAAGTTGCAAGGACATAAAAATAGAATTAAAAAAACATGGGTAAACTGTGTGTTTGAAACATACCAATATCTTGAAAAGAATTTACTTAGTTCTGAAGTCAAATTCCATTCTGAAAAATTGTGTATACTACTTCATTACAGGTTTGCTTTTTGGATGAAACAGTTGGCTTCCTTCGAGTCTGAATCTGGTTGCAGTTTTGGGTATTCTCCTTCAACCACCGTACATTTCATGAGTCAGGCTTGACTGACTGGCTTTCACATCCCCCACCACACTGCACACTCAGACTATGGACCACTGACACACTGCTGTGGCATGCAACAAAGAGCTGTGCCATCACCCCATGAAATCACTGCTGTGATAAACTCAGACATGATTCCCAGAGTATTTTAAGCTCATAGAACTGAAAAAGAAAATCTCTCAGAGAAGACCAAAACAGGATGATATTCAGGGTGCACAATATACTCTGAAAATCTTGGCCTGTCAACCAAGACTAGCTTTATGATATAGTTTTCCCCAAGAATGTGAATGTAGGCTCTGCTTTTGTCTCTGTCTCTTAGGGCCAAGAGACATCCTTCTTCTAACCAAGCACGAATCCTTTTTAAGCATGAGAACACTCTCATCTTAAGCATTTGTCTCTTTCCTGATTTATTCAGTATTCCCACAACTTTAATTTGTTGCTCATTTCGTACTGTGTGTTCCTCAAGGCACCAGTCTGGCTTTAAGGACTTTCAGAAGGTGGTGGTGTACAGTGGAGGTAGGCAACTTAAAGTGCAGCATTGCCTCATTTTACACATTGGCAGATTTAGTCCTGCACTCCTACCAATGTTCAGCATTATGCAGTATTGAAATTTTGACCTTCCAGTGAACATCTGTAGCAAGGCTTGTTGATATGAAATAGTCAGTGCAGAATTACTCATAAGTCAACTTCTTCCCACTTATCTATGCTTCTAAAAAGCATTTGTAGCTTTCAACATTGTTGCTCACTATCAGCCTTCCTTCTTAAAACTTCTTCCTGTTGTTCATCTCATTTGATTCTCCTTGTGAACCGCAATCATAGTAATCATAGTTTCATCATAATACATGACTTTATGTTTGTTTGCACAAACTTTAAAAATTTCTCAGAAATTTCTTTTTTGACTTTATTGCACTTTACACAGAAGACTACTGAAGACTCAGTTCTGATCAGTGCTGGCATAAATTACAGAAGAAAAAAGACAAGGTAACATTTTTGATTTTCTCTATTAATATTGGTTAAAAAAAGACCAAGGATTTTCTTCCCCAAAATAACACCTATTTGTGGCATATTCATTAAAAGATTTCCTTTCTTTTTTCAGAAATAAATATTTATAAATGACTGTATTATATAAACGCCTGCAATCTTATGTGGCAAAACCTGTGATTCATTTAATTCTCAAGCTGAAGAGAACATAAAGATTTCTGTAAGATTCTGTAAAGTGAATGAATCATTAAGAAAAGAATGTGTCATTTAGCCCATTTTAAACTTAGCGATGTTGTTACATAGACTGTCTCATCTTTAGATCATGTCACAACATTTTTTAACATTGCTTTTAATGGACACTTCAATATATTTTTGAAATTTCTTACACTCACAGTCAGCTAAAACCCAAACAGATTGACTAGAAGCCTCAAAGTATTCTAGAATAATACAGTAAATTAGAAAAAAAACCCCAAACAATAAAAATGTATGATAGAAAGACATTTTCAAAACACAGCTATAAAATTGCTTTAATTTCTAAATGTAAAACTAAGTTCATCCATATCAAAATTTCTTTTGACTTCCATTGCTCCATCAGAGGTATTCTTCTTCCACTGTTTTTATACAGACTGTCCTCAACAGTAGCTTTGTTTGCCATTTGCTGGTTGCCCCTAGAAATAGGTGAATGCATTTTCATCACGACCAGTCTATCCATGTACACCAACAACATTTCTCCTGTAAGATTCTGAAGTGCCTCTTCTATAAATTTCATATTAATGACATCTTTTCTTACCAGATTAACAGGGAGTTTTTTTATTATTAAAGAGAAGTTTGATATAGGCAAAGTAATTGCTGGAAGAAACAAGACTTCACATGTTTGACTTGAAGGAGTAGTTCCCATCTTGTAAATCTAGTGTGTTCATTTTGGCCATTTGTAAACTTCATGATAAACATAACACCACTTTAATTTTCATATGATCTGCTTGATTATGAGACCAGGACTATTGGTCATAGCACAGAGCATACTTATCTAGCAGTTTAAGTGTAGCCTTATTAAAATTCCTTTAACTGTTAAGAATTAAAAATGGGCAGTTAATTTCTTTGCAGAAATGTCTTCAATTTCAGTGTGGTTTAACCTGAAATGTAGGTCTAAAGCCTGAAAGAAATAGTAATCTCCCAATTAAGAATTTTTTTGTCTGTTACAAAAGAAACTTACTGCAATATTCCAAATAAAAATTGCGTGAATGAAGTATAGAGAATGATGTTTCTGAAGAACTCTCAAAACTAGTTAATTTGTTTGCATGTAATTAAAGAAATGCAGTTGCAAAGCAAGATGTATGTATTTGCTTTGTCATCTAAATTGTTCCACCACTATGGATGCACTTACGTAGCAGCTTTATTTCCTTGTTCATTTACTGGCATTGGTTTTTAATAGTATGCACTCAGAACACTGAGAAGATCTGCAATGCAGAAATTACAATATAAACCCCAGCCTCTCGGGTTTATGCCACATATGCTAAATGTTGCATCATGAGCACAGAAGGGGAATTCTTTTTCTCATCGTTCCTCTCCCCATTTCATGCTACTGCAATTATTGCACCAGTTAGATTCATAGAAGATAATAAGAGATGATGTAGCGAGTTGACCCCGGCTGGATATCAGGGTCACCTAATACCCACCTCTCTTACTCCCTTCCACAGCTGAACAGCGGAGAGAAAATACAACAAAGTTTTGTGGGTTGAGATAAGGACTGGGAGAGATCACTCATCAAACACCATCACGGGCAAAACAGGCCCAACTTAGATATGAATTTATTAGTAACAAAATAAGAGCAGGATAATGAGAAGTAAAAACAGACATCAAAACCACCTTCCCTCCACCTCTCCCTCCTTCGCAGCTCTACCTCCTCCACCAGCAGCACAGGGAGATGGGAATGGGGTGATTGTCGGTTCATCGGCTGTTGTACCTGCTGCTGCTCAGGGAGAGTAGTTCCCCTGCTCCAGTGGAGGATTCCTCCCACAGGAAGACAGCTCTCTATGCACTTCTCCAACATGAGTCCATCTCAGAGCAACAGTTCACTGTGACCTCCTGCAACATGAGTCTATTCTAAGGGCAAGAATACCCCTCAAACCTCGGCAGTGTGGATCACTCTTCCATGGGCTGAAGTTTTTGAAGGACAGGCTGCTCCAGTGTCACAAGTCCTACCAGGCAACCCACCTCAGCTTGGGCCTCTCTCTCCTCAGGTCTGCAGGTCCTTGCCAGGAACCTATTCCAGCATGGGCCTCCCACAGGGTCACAGCTGCCTCTCAGGCATTCACCTGCTCTGGCATGGGTTTCCTCCATGGGTGGCAGGTGGATCTCTGCAGGACCTCCATGGGCTGCAGGGGCACAGCTGCTTCACCATGGGCTTCATCACAGGCTGCACGGGAATCTCAGCTCTGACACCTGGAGCACCTCCTGTTCCTCCTTCACTGACCTTGGTGCCTGCAGAGTTGCTCTTCTCACACATTTTTACTCTGCTCTTCTCTGGCCGCAATTATATCTGCTCAATAACTTTCTTTTTCTTCTTCAGTATGTTACCACAGGGGAGTTACCATTATTTATAGTTGGCTCAGCCTTGGCCAGAAGCACATCCATCTTGGAGCCACCAGGGGCTCTGCTGGCCATGGTGGAAGCTTCTGGCAGCTTCACACAGAAGCCACCCTATAGCCCCCCTGCTACCAAAACCTGGCCATACAAACCCAATACAGATGTTAACTTAATCCTAAACTCTCCAGACTTCTTCATATTCACTGAGGAGCTACAGTCAGTTCAGTGACACATCATGCAAAAGAAATGTTTGTAGAACAAATAAATTAGGATTCTGCTTGAATTCTTTTTAGTGATTTCAGTCACCAGTGACAATAAAGGGCATAAGGAAACTGGTGTTCCCAGTCTGTAGCAGTTTTTCACTAGCACACACTCCTTGCTAATACTGAGAAGCAGCTAGTAGAATATTTTCTTCATAAAGGTTGAAGAGAATTAAGGTATGAAACTATGGAACATAAACAAGAAGACAAACCATTTTAAGGAAAACTGAGATATCCAGATTGTTCAATAACAGCAAGAACTTGCAATTGAAAATATTTTCATTTTTGGTGCCATTAAAAACACATCATAGAATTGCTTTTATTTATCTATTTATTTAATAATCTGTTTAGCCTAATTATGCCCATAAAAAAGTCTGAATTGTTCTTAATTATAATTGGTTTCAGCAAACTTAATCAGTGGAATATTATCTGATAACTATAATAGCCGTGTTCATTCTAATCACATTAGCCTGTTAGTTGCTTCATGTTCCAAAACACAAGTTAGTGGAATTCATTTTGTTTACATTGTAGGCTGTAGATTAAAGCCATGCTGATCCATGGCTCTTTTTTTTTTTTCAAACTCTTTTATTTTAGTTCTCATTACCAATGAAAACACACAGAGCAAACAATTTTTTTCTTTATCAAATATAATTAATACATCACTTTTCTTGGTTTTATTACACTAATTACTAGATACTGTGTCTGAAACTGTAAACTCTTAGAATTTTTTTTGACATATGTTCTTTGGACAAAGTATTGAGTTTATATTTGTACAACATTTAACCAAGTAGCACGTCAGTCCCAAATGAAGTTTGTAGATGCAAAGGTAGTGTAAACATTTACAGTCATTATCCTAGTAAGAAGAATAGAATTTATACTCACACATATCTGAGGAATGTACACAATCTGAGAAATTGCTTCCTATCTATCAATATTAAAATTTATGCCCTGTTCTTCATCTGTTTAGAATTAAAGAGCAGGAGTGTGAGGTAAGAAATATTTTAAAACTTCTGTTTTGGGGTCCACAGTATTTTTATTTTGTTAGGTGGCAACTTCTGTAAGCTAGAATTATTGATGATGAATACTGACATCATGAGATTGACTAGTCTACATTCTGGCTTTTCTTTAATCTCTCCCAATCCTCACTGCTAATATTAAAATTTTTAAACAAATATTTTGTATGAATTCTGATAATATTATTTCTAAAAACAGTGTATGACTAATTATTATTGCATCGTCCATTTATAATCATGCTGTTATTGTACTGCTTGTGCTTATTCTCACACTGCATGAATTATTGCAAGAATTCTACAACATTTTCATATGATTCTGACACTGCTTTAGCTATTATTGTAGCTTTAGGAAGAGGTAAAAGCATTTAATCATTGTGCTTCTTAAAAGCATGAGATTTATATTTGGATCTATTTTCAATTTCTCTTGGGGTTTGTAGGTGGTGTTCTCAGTCAAAGGCAAAGAATTACCTGACAGTGACTATACCCATATCATACTTCTTCCTCAAGATAAAAAAACATCACATCCTTCTGTGTGATTTTTAGACAATTCGTAAATGAAGCTGGTAGGACCCTGTGGGGGTCCCCTCCCTGTGGGGACCCCCCATCCCCTGGGAAGAGAGGATCCTGGGGTGGGGAGTATATCCTGGACACAGGGTTTCCCTCTGCTGATGCTAATGTCCTCAAGTTCTACTGCCCCATTGGCCATTTCGAATGTTCCCCCGCCCCCAAAACACTCCACTTTAGGTTGGTTTTCCCATGAGTCTTAAGTCTTTGAGCCCAGGTTTGGAGCCATGCGGGGCTGGAAATAAACCTCTCTGAAGCATCTATGCAAAGACCATTCCCTATTTCTTTCCACGGACACCACTGTCTTCAGGAAGGTTGTACACACCAGACTGCAACAAATGGTGGAGAATGCGGGCAAAGTCTAGCAATCATCCCTGGGGAAAGTGAATAGAGGAACAGCAAAGAATTCTGAAGATCCACAAGGAACCAGTGAGTAAAAATTCCCTGGGTCTCTCTCCTTGCCTTTGTTTTGCTGTTCCCTCTCAAACTATGGAGGAACCATGGAAAGAATCGTGGCTATCTAAGCCACAAAGGGAAATTTATCTTAAACTTGAAAATATCCCTTAACGGCAATACGTGAATTTTAGCTTCACTCAGGCAGCTAATGTTACAGGCCTTGGTGGTAGTCCGGTGAGAGGCAGTAAATATACACCAGATTGCCGTCCTCCAAAACAGCATCCACGCCAGCAGCCAGCTAACCATAACAACAACCAAAAACCTGCCCCTGCAACTACAACACCTCACGAAAGGCTAAACTGCACACCTTCGAGTGTTCAACAATCCCCTTTCCTCCATCCTACCTTTCCCTTTTATCCTGTACCCAATATAAACCCCTTCTTGGGTTTGTCTCAATCGTATTATCCCCAGTTTATGTTTCCACAAATTCCTACCCTGTTTCTCCCTCCATGGTTTCCCTCCCAAAACTATGCTTTTCCACACTCTTACTATGCAGCTACCGATCTGTTTCCCCACAGCTCCTTTCCAATGCAGAGTTGGGGATAAAAAGGGAGAGGGAAGGAAAGGAAAAACCCTTGGAAAAAAGCAGNAAAGCAATCTTTTTCCTTTAAGAATTAGCTATCTTTGGAGTCTCAACAGGCACAGATGAAAAAAATTCTCTCCTGACTCAGTTTCCTGATGAAATGTGCTCAGAGAGCCTCCATCTCTCTTCTGCCAGCTCTGGAATGCTCCAGAAAAAAATCTGTTTGAACTTTGGGGGACTCAGAGGGTGGCTTGTGTTCTTTTGAAGTTGCTTTTGTCATTTTGTGTTTGTTGTGTTGTTTCAAGTGTTAAGCTTTAAAACCCTTGAGAAAAACCTTCTTAATAAAAATAAAAGGGTCTGATGGGGAGGTTCCACCCCTGCGAGGACCTCCATACCCCTGGGAGGAAGGGACTCTGGGGTGCGGAGTATATCCTGGACACAGGGTTTCCCTGTGCTGATGCTAATGTACCCACATTCCACTCCCCTACTGGCCATTTCAAACGTTCTCCCTGCCCCGAGAACTCTCTACTTTAGGCTGGTTTTCCCGTGAGTCTTACGTCTTTTGTGCCCAGGCTTGGAGCCACAAGAGGCTGGAAATAAACATCTCTGAAACATCTATGCAAAGATCATTCCCTATTTCTTTCCACTGGCACCACTGTCTTCTGGAAGGTTGCAGAACCGGACTGCAACAAGACTCCTTGACAGACTGGCTCTGGANAGAGGGTGGCTTGTGTTCTTTTGAAATTGCTTTTGTCATTTTGTGTTTGTTGTGTTGTTTCAAGTGTTAAGCTTTAAAACCCTTGAGAAAAACCTTCTTAATAAAAATAAAAGGGTCTGATGGGGGGGTTCCACCCCTGCGAGGACCCCCATACCCCTGGGAGGAAGGGATTCTGGGGTGGGGAGTATATCCTGGACACAGGGTTTCCCTGTGCTGATGCTAATGTACCCACATTCCACTCCCCTACTGGCCATTTCAAACGTTCTCCCTGCCCCGAGAACTCTCTACTTTAGGCTGGTTTTCCCGTGAGTCTTACGTCTTTTGTGCCCAGGCTTGGAGCCACGAGAGGCTGGAAATAAACATCTCTGAAACATCTATGCGAAGACCATTCCCTATTTCTTTCCACTGGCACCACTGTCTTCTGGAAGGTTGCAGAACCGGACTGCAACAAGACTCCTTGACAGACTGGCTCTGGACTTCACCTTACATTAAAAAAAATAAAAAGGAGAATTGACAGTCAATGCTTTTCAGTGCACCTAAGACCCTTTAAGTCATTGCATTTATGGTTGACTGAAAGATTATACATTGGTTTTTTATTCAATTTTTAAAATGTGCCTGCAGGATTGAGAGATTTTTAGGGTCAGAGTAAATGGAATGAGGAAGACAAGAGCAGCTGTACAAAAAACGTTACTGTCAGAAGGTGTCCTGAAACATCAAGAGGTTCAGTACATGAAAGGCACTTGTCTGCTGACTTGAAGAAACTTGTAGGAGCTTTGGATTTCTAATAGGATTTTAGAACTGTATGGCTAAGAGCAGATAACTTTGCTATAAACATGAACTTCAAAAGATGTTTTTCCGTCCATTAGTGTCAAAAGAAAATCTGAAAAGACCAATTTCTGCAATTTTTGTGAATTAAACAATTTAAAATAATGCGGGAGAGTTGGTTGTGACACAGCCAAGGTTACTCCATATAGTTGTGGGTTTCTAAAACACACAGACTTTATTCAATCGCTCCTTTGTATGTTGCATTAGCTGCCCAGTTTGAATTAAATAACATTATAGACTTACAAAAGTCAGGTTGAAAGACTCTTTGTACGTGTTATGTGTCACAAAAGTTAAAAAAGCTACAATTACAGTTCTGTTTATAACATTAATTTGGTCCCTCCATGTACATATGGTCTGTAATTAGATCCTCTCATAGGCTTTTCTTAGAAGCTGTCAGCATCATTTTGTGTATAGAACAGGCCATGCTTACTTAGAATGCAACAACTCAGTAATTTCCTCTCTTTTTCCTGATAAACATGCCTTATTTATGGCACAATAGTCAAAGCAGATTCAGAAAACAGGAATAATTCCTACTGGAATTTTTCCATGTTGCCTTTACTATAATATGCAACATTAAACACTAATGAATGCATGGTAATAGCATCCTTGTGAGATACGTATGCATCACTCTCTCCACTGTACATGAGAGAAACACAGGCCCAGAGACATTATCTTCTGTTTTAGAATTTATTTTGAGAGACGTGATCTGATTTCCGTATTTCAAAAATCCAAAACACTGAACTGTAATTTAATGGCTTAGAGTAGAGGGGGGGGAAAAAGTGACACTTCCCTACCAGCTCTGACTGTGCCTTTTGGCAACAAGTGTTGTGAAGAATGGACTGGTCTCAAGAATCTGAGATAGCATTAATCTCATCTGTACATAAAAGTGCAGATCCAATTCACTGTCTAGAACTACTTTTGAAAGTCCAACTCAGTGGAGTTTTGGGGACCGACTGTGATTCCTAGATACAGGTCTTAAGCGCTATTTGAAATACCTTAGACTGCATGAAGTCTCAGCTCATGAGATATATTCCTGGAAGATATATGCCCATCTGCATTGACATCTGGAATCCAGTTTGGATTCGCAAGTGTATCTCAATGTCATTAGACACTTCTACATACACCAGGCTGAGCCCCACCCTCACTCATGTCTGAGGAAAGCTGCAGAGCTGTTAGTTCATCCTAAAAACTGAATAATTGAATGAATTACCTCTTCAGCAGGATCCAGATGACTGAAACTGTAAATGTCCACTGATGAATAAGTGATGATGAGGTTTCCTACTTGGTTTCTGCTTTTTGTTTCAGGAGAACACATCCCTTTTCATGTCCTTTGTCATATTTGTCAGTCACGTGTAAGACTGCCAAATACTCTTCACATTTTCAAATTGCACAGATATGCATGTATCGATACTGGAGCTGAGTCACCTCGTGAATGATTGAGTTCATCTTGAGACAGACAGCTAACATGCCATTGAAATTTATACCTGGAGTGAGTTTTCTGGACATTTAAAGATGGAGAACCTATTTTCTGCAATGTGCCTTGAAAGAATGTGCTACATTGAAAGAGAAGTGCTTTCTTTTTTTTTTTTTTTTCTCTTGAGGTGACCAATATTGCATTTTTCAGTCTGTACTTCTCTGTCAGTCAAATCCCTTCCTGATTGCACTTCCCCATTTCTGTTATTCTACACATACACTGGTGCACTCTCAGCTTATCCTTATGCACACTCCAGTAAAATCTACTTGAAACCACACTGATCTACTGTTAGCATATATTTTGACTTATTTGCCCATCTAATTCTTGTTCCACTAAGCTGTTCTGTTCTTTTGGTTCAAGCTTTTCGTCTCAAGAGACTCCCTTTTACTCTCTGTCCCGGGTTCATTGTCAGATTCATGTACTTTATCTCCTCCTGGATCTCCTTGGAGATTGAGACACATAGTTTCTGCCTTCAGTGTTGTCTGTCTCCAGCACTGTGTTATCTCTTCTTCCTACTCTGAGAAACTATAGAAAATTTAATGAAATAACAAGAAAGTGCGAAGTGCTAGAAGTTGTGATAACCTATCCCATTCTGGATAAGAAAGAGCAAAATCAGTCATAAATAATTAAGTCCTTTCCTTGCTCTCATTCCTAGACTCCCGTAAGCTGGTATTTTCCAACAAGATGACATGGAGCTTCTCAGACAGAATGGCTAAAATTTGGTAGTTTTAAACATCCCACATGTTATTCTCAAGTAAAATGCTAATTATTTGATAAATACTGTCAGTTTTCACATATTTCCATATCAGATGCCAGGATCTCCAAGGGAAAGAGAATGGAGAAGAATTTGAAGGATGCCTTGACCAGTGCATTTCAAAATGTTAGGAAATAATTATCTTTGATAAAAATGGTTTGGTTTTGCTGTTGTTGTGGTTCTGAATAGGTAGCCACCTAATTACAGACCTATTTATAAGCAAATTTGCTTGGATAGAATGTTTTGGAGCTGGTCAAAATGGATCCAAGGAATAAACACCACCTGAGCAATTTGATCTGTCAGGAACCAACTTTTGGTCTTCATCTATCACTATATATCTGTGTTCCAGAGTCACTTCTTCATCCTATCTGTTATGCTGAAAAGGTATTTTGGCACTCATTCTTAGCCATATTATGGTCAAAGAAGGGAAAAAAAAGAAAAACCCCAAACCTGAATTAAGCTTCCTAAACTTACAGCTTCGTTCAGTTTCCAAAACATGGACATCTACACTGTTTGACATAACAAAAGGTTTTGTGCATGACTCCAAGGTGCTGGTCCTTAAACCAGGGGTCACCCATAGGTCTGCTGGCAAACATGCCATTCTTCTTCACTGGTCTTGCATTCTCTACAGTCCCTCAAATGTCAGTAAATGCCTATGTTAGCTAGTATATCTCCAGAAAGTTTTGGCTCCCTATCATGGATGCGTTAAAATGGTGTCAAGGATATGCCAGCATATGAATCTTTGTGAGCGATGTGGATTTTTATTTTTCATTTAACTTCCACACAACTAATCCTTGAAAGATGAGGGCAAAGCAGCCCTCTTCTGACGTGTTTTTACATGTTCCTTGACATCTCATGCTGAAAATGTTTACTTCATGAGGAAATTAAAATCATTATAATCTAGGGAATGGATGCTGTTTATCTCCCTTAACTTGCTGTTAAAATTTGAACAAGAGCTTTCCAGAAGCTAAAAAACTCACTATTCAGGTTCAAGATAACATAGAGTCTGCAGACAAAATGGTTTATATGGAAGGTTGTTCAAAATGGGAGCACACCATTATCACTGAAAAAAAAAATGTAATAATACACTACTGCAAAGTAAGCTACAAGGATAACAATTAGACATGCTTTAAAATTATAAACATCATCTCTTATTTGCACCTTAGCAGTTTAAATATTCATAAAACTACAAGAAGGAATTATGTCAAGGGAGAAGGAATGGCTATTGCTGGAAAGCATATGGACACATCCAATTGAGAGATATCAGGTACGTATTACATTGAACAGTTATTGAATTTATGGCCATGCACCCCACCCCAAACAGATATTATTTAACAGTTAAATTAAACCTTCATATACATGTGTACTGGTTTGAAGCAAGAGAGACTCCAAGCCAGAAATACAATTTAAAATGAAAAAATAAATAAACGCAATAGTACAAGAAAAACCACTGACAGAGTCAGAATACAACCTGACACCCTGTTAGTTAGGGTGGTGGTAGCAGTCCAGATGAAGTGGTCTTGTTGAAAGCAGTGATCCCACAGAAAGGTCTAGTAGCTCTTGTCCTCTGGACATCCAGTGGGTAAGGGCTCCTTGTGCTGCCCCAAACCCCAGGTTATTTCCACGTGGGAATGCTTGGCTCCTCCCCCTGGGCTGGTGTTATTCTATGAGTCATGGGGTGGGTCCGTGATTGCCCATTAGACAGAGATAGCTGCTGGAGGGAGTTATCTGTGAGTCAGGCAGCAAGGCATTGATGGGGCCAATAATAGAAGAGAGTCCGGAGGGAGGAGGCAAGGAAAACACTGCCCCACCTGGTTTCAACAGCTCCTGAAGATGGTGATAGAATACATACTTTTGGGGACATCTTGCACTGCAACCTAGGACAACATATCCTACTTATTTACAGTGAATTAGATCTTCCATGGTAAATTCCAAATTCATACTACTTGTGCATGTTAGAAATGCTTACTTACACAGCAAATCATTTTGCTCTGTGACTCTTCAGAAGCTGAGCTCAAATTTTCAGCCACTAAACTCCTTATTTTTAAATTCTGCTGTTTTGTGCAATATATTTATCCTTTTTGCACCTTGCTTAGTTCTCTTTTCTTCTATCAGGATTTCCAGGTTTTCAGCCTTAACAAAAATAAAATCTAAAATATTGCTTATTAGAGCATTGTTAATATTTGCTTTAATAATAAAAATATAACAATAATCCATTCTAGCTGATATGGTGCATTATTTCAGAAACTACTACATAATTATTTTCGTATTTGCACTTCAGAAGAGTTATATAAATTAAAATATGTTCAAACACAGCATTATACTACATGATAAATGTGTGTTGCAGATAGAATGTTTTGGTTTTACTACTCATGTTAAATGATCATAAAAATTGAAGTTGACTACTGAAGAGAGCAAGAGATTCAAAAACACAGATTCTTTAAAAGCATTTCCAAATAAAGGTCTGACCATTTGGCTTGCAGATGCAATTATTTTACCTGTAAAATTTTCTAGAAACTTATTTTGAGCAGTTTTGATTTGATTCTTATCAAAAATTAATGTTTTGTTCCTAAAACATAAAAACTTCATGAAGACCTAAAGAATTATACACTTGCTAAGGCTAAAATGCAGGTGTTTATATTTATAAAACAGAGTTCTAAGTTAGTATATTTAAATAATAGATATAGTATTAACACAAAAACACAGTATTAAGAAGGAAAAATATCTAAGTCACAATTAAAATATAATGGATGAAAATGCAGAATTTAAATAAAATAACAGCAATTATCATTTTCTAAATACAAAACATCCACTGTCAGAATAATCTTCTGTTTCTATACCACACATCATTTCTAGCGTGATTACATTTGAGGAACATGAGAATATGTTCAATAATATATGTGGAAAAAAAGTGAAAAAAGAGAGATTCGGTGATGATTCATCAGAAGATGATGAAATTAATAAAAAAGCACAGCAATTAATAAACAAGCTGTTAACTTGACAATGCATTGAGTACACACGTATCAAAGTAACGTGAAACTGGAAAAAAACATGCTCTAAAATTTCCTTTTCTTTGTCTGGTTACTCTTAAATAAAAATGCAGATAACTTTGTGTCAGGAAGAGGTCACAAGATAGTTCTGGTTATTTGTCCCTACCCATAATTCAGACTTCAGAGGAAAGACATCAAATAACCCAACACTATTTTTTAAAAAATTTTCTATATTTTTAGCCACTTTCGATCAAAGTGGAACTGGTGATTGTAACCTATTCAGAAATAAAATGTACTTTAATGACTCACTGGCCACGTAAGTTTAGCATGTATAAAATTCCATCAGTTTTCAACTGAATCCACTACAGCCCCAGTGAGCTGAGCAAAGCCTGGCAAGACTAACAGATAAATCTCCGGAGGAAACAGAGATCACTCAGTATCTGTGGTCTGCAGCCAAGCTCAGGTGTAGGGTAGAATATATTTGACAAGCTAGCAGGCTTCTTAGCATGCATGGGAACCTGTGTGCCACATGGAGGTGTCAACAGATTTTATGATATGTCAGGATGACAAAACATAAGGATTGAGTTTTCATATTATTAATAATTGCTGTATTATGCATTACTTCACTGATTTGATGGAAATGAGCAGAGTTAGTGAGGCTTATAAAGAAGGCACAAACATCTAAATATAATCCATGTACCAGACTTTCCAGTAATATTACACCAGACCTGTTTCACAGTATTCATTGTAGTATAAGGTATTCATTAACTGTTTCAGAAAAAAAAAGTACAGAAACTTCAATTATTATTTCATTTCAGAGATGAAAACAGGAAAAAAGTGAGCAGAAAATGAGACAACATGAAAGAAACATGATCAAATCTTAGCAACTAAAAGTTTTGCATCATTGCTCAACACTTGTTTATACTAGTAGTTCAAATTAGTTGTAACCTGAACCCTAGAGCTCAGATTTATATGCAATTACGATTTTTAACTCACATTCTGCTGCCAAAACAGACTGCATATTAATTTCTGCAAAAACTGTGCTCAGCATTATAATTTGCAATTTATGGAGATCATCATAAGACAACATCTTAGCACTGTTTACTACACATTCACTACATATTGAACAAATAATGTATTTAAGAGAATTTTACTGTTCCCTCAAGAATTTTCATTTTGAGAACTTAGGAATCCTTATTACCTAATTTTTCCATTTGGTTTTTCTGACATATTCTGCATTCCCTGAGGCAGCAACGTATTTTGCACAGTGGATGGGAGAAGGGACATGCCACAGCTTGGCCCCTAATCAGAGAGAGCAGAAAGGAAATAATACTATGGCCAGTATGTTAAATACTGGATTATAAACTTCAGTGTATTTAAAGAAATACGTATTTTACAAAAATGTGTGCATATCTTTTTCTGGGTGACACTCTAGGTATGTTACATACAATTGGCAGAAAAACTGAACAGGTTTTTTCTACTTCTATTAAAGATATTGTAGGAACTTCAATAAACAGTGGGGTAACAAAAAGAATAGTTCTATACAGGGGTGGTCAGCATTGCATTCAATTCTCAACATCCTCATTAATGATCCGAAAAATGGTCAGAGTATACACTCATCAAAGTTGCTGTCCGGGGTTACAGTGTATTCTATTACCATCTTCATGAGCTGCTATAACCAGGTGTAGCAATGTTCCCTGCCTCCTCCCTCTGGACTATCTTCTGTTACTGGGCCCATCAATGCCTTCCTGCATTACTCATGGATAACTCGCTCCTGGACTATCTCCTGTTAATGGCCCATCAAGGCACTGCCTCGTGACTCACCATCCCATTGTGAGATGCTCCGCCCAGGGGGAAGGAGCCAAGCATTCCCACCTGGATATAGTCTGGGGTTTGGAATGGCACAAGGAGCCTTACCTATTGGATTCTCAGAGGACAAGAGCTACACAACCACCACTGGACTTTCCAAGGAGGACCAGACCTTTCTACAAGATCACCACTTCAACAGAACCACTTCAAAGAGAGCCGCAGCCATCACCTGACCGGGCTGCTGCCACCACCCTGCCCAGCAGGGTGTCAGGTCGTACCCTGACTCTGTCAGGTTAAACCAGTGTTTCTGTAGTATTGTTTTGTTATATACATATATTAGTAAAAGGACTATTATTCCTATTCCCTATATCTTTGCCTGAAAGCCCCTTAATTTCAAAATTATAATAATTCAGAAGGAAGAGGGTTGCATTTTCCATTCCAAGGGAGACTCCTGCCTTCCTTAGCAGACACCTGTCTTTCAAACCAAGACAGTTGCTTATGTGAGAAAACAAGGAGAGGTGTCTCATACACTAGAAGGTTATGCTGTTATCCAGAGGGACTTTGGAGGAGAAGATGTAGCCCAACATTTTTCAGTGGTCCCCAATGACAGGAGTAAAAGCAATGAGCACAAACAGAAGAACATTTTGTTCCCTCTGAACATAAGGAAACACTTTTTCACTGTGAGATTAACTGAGCACTGGCCAAAGGTTGCCCAAAGAAGTTTAGAGGTCTCCTTTCTTGGTGATGTTGAAAAGCCATCTAGACATGTTCCTAAACAACCTGCTCTAGGTGATTCAACTCATGCAAGGGAGTTGAACCAAATGAACCTTCAGAAGTCCCTTCCAATCTTAACCATTCTTTGATTCTGTGAAAAGCATAGCCAGGTAATATCTCCCATTTAGGCTTCTAGCTTCACATTTGTTGATCCCAACCACCTTAACTAATTTTCTACGTAGCTGATGAACAATCAACTAGAAGTGCTACATGATGAAAAGCTCCTAGCAGAAATGTTAGGGCTATGTTTGAGCTTTTCACTTTTCTAAAATAGGTATTAGAACCAGGATGGAAATTATGTGTCTTTATCTGCTTAGGACCAGCTCCACTTATTTATTTTATTTAACTGCAAATATCTAGAAAAGGAAAGAAAAAAAACCAAAAACATGTCTTTCTACAGTAATCCAGTCATAAGTGTACTTGCATAAGATGTAATCCTTTCCCAGAAAGATCCTTTGCAACAAAAACCCAAACAGGCACATTGCTGTGAAGCTACAGATCATAGTGAGAGACATCAGCCTCATGTTAATGAAATACATTTATGAATGTTAAGGGTTTACAATGGTCACAAGTACCTCTTTGTTTTCAAGTCAGTAACAAAATCCAATTATTGATCATACTTGGTTGTCTGAAATGTTTACAGAAGACTGTACTCTTCTTTGAATAGTTGCTAATTTATGCAAATGGTAACTTACTTGAGTTTGTAAGGGGAAAATATAATGGCTGCACATTCCTCAAGGAATTACTGGAACTCTGAAGCTTTAGAAAATGTTATACAATCATAGAATGGTTTGGATTGAAAGGGACCTTAAAGATCACCTGGTTCTAAACCCCCTGCTGTAGATAGGGACACTTGTCACTAGACTAGGTTGCTCAAATGTCCATCCATCCTGGCCTTGAACTCTTCTGGGGATGGGCCATCTGCAACTTCTCTGGGATACCTGTTCCAATGCCTCACAACCTTCACAGTAAATAATTTTTCCCTAATAATTTTCCCTAAGTCTAACCTAAATCTACTATCTTTCAGTAGAATTAAGCCATTTTCCCTTATTCTGTCACTACATGCCCTTGTAAATAGTGTTTCTCCATCTTTCTTTTAGCTCCCTTCAGGTACTGGAAGGCTGCAACTAAGCCACACTTAGGCATTCTGTTTTCCAGGCTGAACAAACCCAATTGTCCCAGCCTTTCTCCATATGGAAGGTGATCCATCCCTCTAATGAACTTGATGGCCCTCCTTTGGACTCAATCCAACAGGTCTGTATTATCACCATGATTTTTTGGGGAAAGTTTTATTTGCTGTAGAAAAGTATCATTCTGAAGATGCTAGGGCTATAAAAACAAGGTTTATGTTGCACCACATTGAGTTTTGCAGTCACAGCAATTCTGATCTGGTGCAAAAAATAGGGTTTTTTCCCAACAGTCTCCAGGAATTTCTGAGGAGTACCAAACCCTGATCACTGCGGACTATTGAATGTCTAATGCACCAAATGTTTGTGATAATAGTTACAGTCCCATAAATATGTTTTCAAAACCTGTGTGTTATACAACAGTGATTTAAGAAAGGCTGGCTAGAAATGTGGTAAAATTATTTTAGTATCTACTGCACAAGCATCTAGATGGTATTTCAATTCCTTTTGAAATGTATGGTTGAATCATCTCATATATTCTCCAAATACTAGTGACAAATAATAATATTGTAGTTTATAAGTGCTACTTATGAGTTCTCTCCTCATAGAAGAACAAATTTAAAATTTTATTACTTTTTTATTGCTCTAATTTCGTTTTTATGTTATTCTATTTTTAGATCCTTATTTAATTCTGAATTTAAGAAAGTATTGCCAAATTCAGAAGCTAAGTGAAAAATATAGTCTTAACCTAAAGTGTGGCAGGTTATTCTCATTTTCTCATAAATTTCTCTTCTGGCAGTGCTGTTGCCTCCCCTAGAACATTAAATTGGGGAGTTATCATTACATGCATGTTTAGTGTATATATTTACATTTCCAGGAGAAGAAAAGCACATATTAAATGTATTAATTTACATTACCTGAAGAAGAGAAACATAATTGTTTATGGAACCTTGTAAGAGTCAGAAATGGTCATCCTCAATCTAACCTTGCAGTACTACATATACTTCTTCAAAAAGCCTGAGTATTTAGTATATCTCAGGACGTAATTGTTGCTGAAGCATTGCAGCAATCTGTGGAGGTTTCTGGTGGGGTGACAAAGAGATGCATTCTCAACTTTGCACTAATTACTTAGCATACATGGAAGAAAAGTAATCACGGCAGATAAAGTGTTTCAGAGATGAACTTTTCAAGTGGCACAGTGTCCATTAGAAAGGGCAACAATAAAGAGAGCAACCTCAAATCCTGTGTCCAGTTCTGGGCCCCTCACTACAAGAAGGACATTGAGGTGCTGAGGTGTGTCCAGAGAAGGGCAAGAAAAATGGTGAAGGTGCTGGAGCACAGATCTTATGAGGATCAGCTGACGGAGCTGGGGGTGTTTAGCCTGGAAAAAAAGAGGGCTTAAGGGGGATCTTCTTGCTCTCTACAACAACCTGAAATGAAGCTGTAGGAAGGTGGGGGTCATGGTCTTCTCCCAGGTAATAAGAATTAAGTTGAGAGGAAATGGCCTCAAGTTGTGCCAGGGGAGGTTTAGATTGGATATTGGGAAAAAAATTTCTTCGCAAAAAGTGTTGTCAAGTATCAGCACAGGCTTTCCAGGGAAGTGGTGGAGTCATCATCTCTGGAAGAGCTCAAAAAATGTGCGTGTGGCACCTGGGGACATGGCCTAGTGGTGAACATGGTCATGCTGGGTTAATGGTTGTAAGTGATGATCTTAGAGGTGTTTGTCAACCTAAACAATTTTATGATTCTACAGTTACTATAACTTGTTTGGCTTAAAAGAAGCTACGATTTCTATTGTGTTTTGTGAAAGGTGTCCCAAGTACATTACCAGTGTCATGGCACCATGAGGGCCATTGGCTCCCTGGTGCTGGGGCTTCAGAGGCGTTGGGATCATGCTTAGCCCTGTCAGGGCAGAACCCATCCACCAGGGTCCATCCCAGCCGGGGATCAGCCCTAGCCAGACATAGGACAACCATGAGTCGACAAGGCAGCCACAGCTCTGGGCACCTCCCAGAGGATGGGTCGAGGTGGGGCTGAGATGTGCGCACGCAGAAGGGCCCGGCTCAGCTGGGCAGGACAGGGCGGAGGGCAGCTGGAAACCAGCCCTGCTCTGGAATGGCTGGGGCAGGGGCTGATGCTTCTGGGGTCCTGCCTTTGGGCAGGGTGGAGGGAGACGCAGAGGGCTGTGTAGGGGCAGCCAGGCCTGGTGGTGCCTCCAGGGCCTTGGCCCAGAAAATTCTGTGATGAACTCTGATCAGGCTTTCATTTCCTTGAAGAAACACAAGGGCCTTTTTTGCATTTTAAAAAGCTGGGGCTTTTGGAAAGTGAAGTTTAAGAATATTTGTTTTTCCAAGTTATAAAGGTTAGAATAATCATCTATTCTAACTTCATATCCTGTTATGATCAGATTTTATGTTTCTTTAAGAATAGCTCCAATTCAAGTATGGTGATCAGTTCTTTTTAAACGGTGTTTGTACTTCCCAATTTCAGGTTTGATGAGAGAGATGGTGTTGTCAGGAGACAGAGAAAATTTCCATTGGTGACAGATTCAACGCAGGTTCTGAAACATTTTGATATACATACAAATTATCTCCTATTAAGAATGACAAATAACATATCTTTTGTTTGCTGTGTTTTCCCAGTGCCATACACTGTATTTTGCTAGAAGGTGCAACTCAGCCAGAGGGAGAGATGTCGTGTACTTGCTCACTGCTGGCTGTCATATATTGGATCAATACACAGTCCTTTGGAGCGAGTGGAGCTGCAGTCCTCTCCTGAGGGAAGGAAGCAGAATGGGAGGACTCAAAAGCCTCCACACAAAGGCATATTCCCAAGAACGGAAGGAGATGCACTGTAAAGAAGCAAAGGCAATACACAGGTACTTTCCAGAGGTCTCCAGTGCACTGTTTGGAATTATTCATTACTCAGCAAGACACTAAACATTGCTGTACTCAAAGCAAGAGTGAGGTGAAGGGAAAGACCTACCTCTGAGATGAAACAGTGAGCAGTAAGGACTTCTAATACTGTTTTCATTTTGATTTGATCTGACCAACTTGATCTGAGCTTCTGTTGCACAGAAGTCATTGCATTGTATTTTATCCTTCAATAAAATATAATATCAGCAGTCCAGAGTCCTTTCAGTACTCTTAGTATCGTCACTTTAAAGAAAAGGTATTGATATACACAGCTGAATTTCACAGTCAGGATTCCTGGATTTCAGCTATGCGTCCCAAAAGGAATGTTATGGAACCTCTTGAAGGTATGATTGGTTCTGTTCAGTAGAAATCAATAAGACAATCTTGGCCCCACTCTCAGAAAGCTGAGATTTATTAGTATCCTTTTTGTCTCAATGTATGTTTTTTGTGTGTATAAATTAAATCCTGCATCAGTATTTTTCAGGATATATTATTTAAACACAAGATAATAGGACCTATGGATGAATGTGCCTGAGGACATTACCAGATTACAAATACTTAAATTTAATATTAAAATTCTAGTTGGATTTTCTCCCTTCTAATTAATTGAAAATAAAGTACAACTGAGAACTGAGCAAGAGAGAGAGAAAGAGAAAGAGTTATTTAGCAAATGTTATTATGACATGCTAACAAAACAGAACTCCTTGCAGGTTCATTTTCTTGAACATATTCATTTTCAAAATGTATCAGAATTGTTAGGTAATATTCCCCATTTGCTTCACTATATTCTTGTAAAATATTTCATAACTTTTAATAGGAAATAATCAGAAGTTGTGTTACTGATTTTCTTTTAGATAATGGAATAATGAAGAAATTACATGTTGTATAGACCTCTCAGGAACAATGTTAATACATGTAAAAAAGGTTAAATATCTGGCAGAACAGGGACTTGCAATTAAGTGCTACAGATTATCTTTAAAATAGCATTTGTTCTACATCTAATGTGAGCCAAGAGACTAACTAAAAATTGCTTTCTAGATTATACTCTATTCCCAGAAAATTAAAATAATAATCTTTCCCTCGAGTGTTGAGAGGAACTGTATTAAAAAGACAATTTTGTAACATCTTTTTTTATGATTTTTTTCCTTGTAATATTACAGTTTGGGATGACTAGACAGAAGTGCAAATTTTCAAATTACTGGGCAAACTCATTCATTCTAGAAATTTAGTGTATAAAGATTTATCTAAGTATGGATGTGAATAAATTCCAGAGATTGGCACCACTTTTTTAATCCAGCCATCAAGATAATCATAAATGAAATCTGGACAGAAAATAGTTCACTCGAAATTCCAAGTGGATCAGTTCATGAATGATGGATATAAACTGGTATTTGGTTACTGTTGAATTGTCTTGACTTTGATACTTCAGTTGTGTCAGGCCAAATGAAGATGGTTCTGTGATTACAGTATGTGCCTTCGGTAGCTGTTGTATTTCATTAAAGGTGACATTACTACCCATGCTCCCAAAAAATACTTGCTCCATACCCTTCCTTTATGAAAGTGACTTTGTATCCTGGTGTATTGGGCCTGGATTTTGGTGGCAGGGGGGCTACTCTATACTAATAGAGTATAATCTAGCCTGTGACAAGCTGCTAGAAGCTTCTTCAGTGTCCAGCAGAGCAAATCCCTGGTGGCTCCAAAGATAGATATGCCAATTAGGCTCCAAAGACGGGGCCAGTTAGAAATGGTGGTAACGCCTTTGTGATAACATATTTAAGAAGAAATAATAAAAAAAAGTGGTGGTGCAGTTGTAATTGTGATTAGAGAAGAGTAGAGTGGGGATGTGGGAGAAGAGCAACCATGCAGGCACCAAAGTCAGTGGAAAAGGAGGGAGAGGACGTGCTCCAGGCACTGAAGCTGAGGTTCCTCTGCAGGCCATGGTGATGGCCGTGGTGAAGCAGCTGTCCCCCTGCAGCCCATGGGGTCTACAGGAGATTCACCCTCAACCTATGGAGGAGGTGCCCATGCAGGAATGGGTGGATGCCTACAGGAGTCTTTGAGCCCATGGGAGACCCATGGAGAGAGGGGCCCTGCTCCCCTTCTGGAGCAGCCTGTCCTTGGAGGATTGCACCCCGTGGAAAAGTGAGCCACGCCGCAGCAGTTCGCAGAAAGCTGTTGCCTGTGAGACGGACTCACTTTGGAGAAGTTCATGGAGAGCTGTCTTCCATGGGAGGGACCCCACAGTGCAGCAGGGGAATGACTCCTCTCCCTGAGCAGAAAGAGAAGCCACTGGTGATGAGGAGGTAGGGCTGGGAAGGAGGGAGGGGGAGGGGAAGGTGTTTTTTTAAGGGCTTTTTTTACTTCTCATTATCCTGCTCTTATTTTGTTAGTAATAAATTCACTTCATATTTCTAAATTGATCCTGTTTTGCCTGTGATGACATTTGATAAGTGGGTTCTCCTGGTCTTTATCTCAACCCTTTTTCTCCTCTGTCTAGCTGCAGAGGGGAGAGAGTGAGCAGCTTTTGTGGGTGCCTGACACCTCGCATATTTTCATATATCTTATCTTTTAATTTTTTTTTAGTGACTGATATTTATTAAAACTCATGGGCTGTCTTGAAATATTTGTTCCTAGCTGGTTATAAAGTTAAGTGGCTCTAATGCTCTATTCTGTAAGCATTTAATGGAAGTGCTTGAAGAATAGATAATTATTGGATATTTTAGCCAATGTGAGACTAAGACATTCTTGAATTAAACATACTATTAAGTCCTTTCTAATATTTTTTTGGTATTCTCAACACTCATTAATTGCCCTGAAATTTTATGAAACAAAACCTCGTAACTGATATAAGTCTAATAGCATGAACTGTGAACCGGTTTCCTGTACAAAGTAGTACTTTTGCTTTGGCCAACAGATTGTAAGAAGTATGAAGGACTTCTGCACTACCTCTTAGAGAATCTGAGCCAAAATTCAGTAGAAGTAGGTAATTTATTTGGTTTCTTGTTGGAGTAAGAAGCAATGCAGAGTCCTCAGGCAGGTGCAAAAGGGAGCTCCTTTATTCCAAAAACCAGGCCTTTTAAAGCAATTGGGCTTTTATCAGCTGCATACTTTTAAAATACAACAAACTTAATTTAACCAACCACCACAAACCACAATGTAAACACGTGATGGTCATATAACTTGTTTTCTACGGTTATATAACTCGTTTTCCACCTCTATTCCAGCTGACTCGTTACACAGAATCCCTTTCTACTTAGCCGAAGTAAGAAGAGTAGGCCATGATTTTACAAAGGCTACAAGGCCTTCATTTTATAAGGTTTTACCTATATGCAACAGTTTCTTTTTTTCCTCTAGAAGGTATGTTTAAGCTGAATTGCCAGAGAGGGGATTAAGGGTTTTTTTTTTAGCCACAAAATATGTTCATTTAAAGGACATAAGACCATTCATGTAATGTCAGATAACTGGATACAACAGGTGCTATGAAACTCCATTTACAGAACCTGAGGATCTTCTTGAATGATTGTAACACAAGCTTTGTGTTAAATCTCCCCTCAGTCCCTTGTGAGCTGTGCATATCCTACGCATCCTTGCAGCCACAATGACTATCAGGACATCCAGCCATATTCTAGCAGACTATTGGTAAAATGCTCCATTTTGTACTGTTTCTCTCTTTTCTCGCTCTCTCTTAAATCCTTCAGATTCAGACTGAAAAAAAAAAAATGTTGCAAATGGAAGCAAGCATTGAGTGAAGGAGTGTCTATGAGGCTTTCAATAAATTCCTCAAACAGCTGGAATTCAGTCTAGATCTTTCACCTTGTCATTGTTAAAAAGGTGATTTCTTTACATGTGTGAAGAAATGCGTATTTTCTATAAAATATCCTGCATGTCTACACATGAGATGATACAGCCCATTATACTGCCTTTCTTTTAATGTGAATATTTTCTTCTTACACTAATAAAAGAGAGCTTTTGTGGAACAAAGAAATTTCTTTAAATCAAAATTAAAATCAAAATGCTGTTTCTTTTGTTACAGTACTTACTATAGTTACTATTAGAACAGTTATTACGAACACTCTGTTACCACAAAAGATATTCAGAGATTACATCAGATTAGATCTTTCATCAAATTTTAATGGAACATTCAGAAAATTTGTCATTTCTCCAGAGGTATGAACAGGAAAAAAAGGACATGATACTATGAATCTGTTACTTTCAACATTAAAAATGCTTTGGGAACTTCTTTGTCTTAAGGGCTTCAGTTCAACCACATGGCTACCTTTGAAGTACTGGAATCATCATATCAAAGAACCAGTTAAGAACTACTTAAAAGTATACTTGTGTTAGGGTCCTTAAAGACCATCTAGACTGAACGTGCAGATTGAGAGAATAATTTTTCATATCCTTAAAGTCAGAAAATGAGTGTACAGCAAGCTTCTTAGTTTGAGGATTGGAGAATCAAGCTTTCAGAACCCTCCCTGCAACATGTTGATGAAATTTTGATGCAGTGTTAGTACCTACTGTTGCAGTAATAAAAACATCAGGGACATAATTCTGGCTTCTGTTCCACTGGAGTCAAGAAACTACTCTAAATATTGTTCATTATTCTGTGAAGTGGTATTGGGTTTAGGGTACAAATAATCTGCCTCAAAATCATTTAGGTCCTGAGCTGATTTCTTGATTGCATATCATCAGTAAGGAGACAGCATAACTCTACAACCTTGTAGTTAGATCTGTCATTGGGAGATGGAGTTGTAGGCCTTGTTTTATACTTTTATATTCAATTTTTATATTCAATGTTTTTATATTCAATGGGGAAACACTGTAATAATGCCAGAAGCAGGAAATTCTTTCTAACACTTGACCTGAGCTCTTCAACATGAGATTTCTGAGTTATAAGCATGTATATGTCTTCATTCTCTTCTCTTAAACTGATTCTTCTTCCCCACACCTCTATCCTGACATTAACCTTCAACTCTCTTCCTCACAAGAAAAGCTGTGAATATAAGATGAGAAAACATTACATACCACTGTGATGATGAGCATTTTAACAACTGAGTTATCACATAAATATCATAGCACCTTTATGATGTCATGCAGGTGTTCAGAGTTCCTTTGCATCTAGGGGTAAGGCTGCCAAGTTATTAATTGATGATGGGAAGAAGCACCACAGAGCATCAGTAAAATAGACAGGTAAGCTTGAAGATATATTCAGTGTCTCTATTAGTCAGCTCTCTACTACTTCTGACTCATCCTGCCATTATCTCAGTTCTCTTGCATGGACATCAGCTTGTATAATTGGAAAACAAACCAGGAAAGACACGTAACTTTAAATTTCTTGTTGCAAATTTTTGCATGCCCATTATTGGATATACATAGAGAGACAGATATATAGATAGATATATACATACATACACACTTATATAAATATGTATATATAAAGATAATGTAATTCTCTTATTTGGAGAAATGCTTTTAATAGGATATTTCAGATGGAAATATATTTTACTATTTCCTTTTTTCCATCTTGGCTTCAAGTTAAAAATGAGAATATAAATTTCACTCTATGGCTTTTGATATCTAAATCTACTTTTGAGATCCTAATCTGTCTACTTATATAGTCAATACAGATGTGGTCAATGTTCTTACTGGAGTCAAGGGCATGATTCTTCTTATTCTAAAGTAGATATCTAAACCAAGCTAAACGAACCATAACCCAAAATTTCCTTTTTCTTTTTTTTCTTTTCTATAAAGAAAGTCAGCCTATGGTGGCTCTCATTTCCAGACTTCTATTTTGTGATCATATGAAGTTGGATTACTGTAGTCACACTCACAATATTTGAGTAATAAGCTTACATTAATTTAACCATGCTTCTGATTTTTTCCATTCACTATTCTGGAGAATTCCTTTCTAATTTTCACTTTATTAGCTGTGGAATGAGATAGGGAGAAGATTAGTGTACCAAAAATGAGAGTAACCAAAGCTGTAGAAGACAGGGAAGTATGTGTAGATTTGTCATATGGCCTACTTAATAATAAGCAAATTATTTTCAGACAGCTAAATCATAAGCCTTAAGAAGGACATTCTTAATGCTAGAGTTAGAAACTTGTAAAAAGACTAAAAAAAAAAAAAAAAGAGACACTCCAGAGAAAACAATCCCTTATAGCTCTCAACCCAAACCAAGAAGGGAAAGCACTGCAGGTGTATAAACACGCCAGCAGAAACTGTGGAGATTTCTCTCATTTGGTGTTCTGTCTAGTAAGAATCAGAGTTCCACATGGTGAACACCCACGCAGCGAATGTGATACCTCTTCCTTGACTTGCATGAAAGTCTCTTCTATTGAAGAAAAAAGCCCAGTTAAATCTAGTCATAGAACTTTTATTGCTACATATTTCTTACTATAAACTTAATAGAACTTTGTAAATGAAGCACTGTTAAATTTTCTTTCATTGTTGTTTCATTATTTTCAAAATAATGAGTAAGAAGGTGTTTCAAGCAGAACATAATAAACCTGAAGTTCAATTAAACTATTACTTTATCTAAATATTAAAATATGTTTGGGGCTTTTTTGTGTTCTGGAATCTATTCTTAATACTATGGAAGCGAAATAATTATCTGTAGAGGGCTGCTATATTTATAGCCTGCTATCAGATATCAGGAAATGGCTTCCTCTCATCATGTATTACATCATCATGAATTATTAGTCATTGCTAACAAAATATTGATCTTGTGTCTATAAAGTGTGCGCTAAGAGACTGGATATAAGTCATCTCAAGAAAATACTAGCACTCTGGCATTATTTTCAGCTGCCTTCCTCTACCATATATCAATCAATCACTCTGATTAGCCATGCCAAATGTTCCAAAATATGAAATAAGAGCATGAAAATAGAAATGATCTGTCTGGTGCAAATTTATAGATCAAATGATTTAGAAATAATTCCATTAGTGATGACAGCAGCCTTTGGCAAACTGAAAATGAAAAAGGAAAAAAAAAAAAGAAAAGAAGAAAAAAAAAGGTGTCCTTGAAATTAAGTTCTTATCACACTTTGAACAAATTTTTCTGTTCAGTTTGGTGAAATGCTCTTTTTCAGTAGCACATAAAATAGCTTTTGATGAGCCACAGATCTTCCATTTTATTATTATTTTCCATCTTAATAAATTAAGATTTTAGATCAGGAATAGTAATTTTACATAAAAATGCCTACAGCCAAGCTGCCAAAACTTTTGCTATGGTTTTGCAACCACAGTTGCTTAGGCATAATTGACCCATAACTTTAGCAACAAAGGAGATCACTTGCTGAATCATAGAGATTCAATTTGCATAAGATGAGAAAATGTTCTTGAGTTTATGGAATATTGAATAACTTTTCTAAAGACTGTTTAGTTCTCCCTAGTATTAGAAAATTACTGTTTCCTTTCTTCAGGTTTTACTATTGGACACAATATATTTTTTGCTAACTGAGTAATACTGTCTTAGTTATAGGGAACTAAAAGAGGAAGTCAGGCTACAAAATATGCAAGTTGTGTGATGCCTTTTTTCAGAGTAATGTATTCTATCCATGAAAATAAATTTCCTCCCCAGGCTTAACCAAACAGCTCGTCGTGATTCTATTTTACCTCTTATAGACAATCACAAGACATTAAAATGAATCTTCATTAAAAAGATCAGTTATATGTTAAAATACTTTTTTGTTTGTTTTCATTTACCATTCTTAAGTGCTTGACACAGAACTGTGTCACATAATTATGAGTGGGCAATTGTCCTCGCCTGTTCTGTGAATTAGATATGCATAACACTTATAATTCTCTTGCCATGAAATACATTAACAATTATGTCCTTTAAGGCTCTCAGCCTACAATGTAGACTGTGCTTTTGTGTCAATGTGAACCTTCACTCAAATGAAGTAGAAATTGCTAATGGGAACTTGAAATCAGCCTTTATGGTTCTGACCACTTGGATTTGGACCCCCGCTGTTTTTCCAGAACAGAACACCACACTTTTTAACCTGTTCATCACATATTTTCTAATAATAAGGATATAAATCAAGTGATACAAACATCATAAAAGTGAAAATGGTGAGTTTACTACTCTGTTTCAACAGCTGATGCCACTTTTAAGATAATTCTCTCAGAAGAAAAAAAAAAAAGATGACTTTGGTTTTCTTCAAAGGCTTTGGGTAGCCTGTTGAAATTTTCCAGTATATACAATAAAAAAAATTGTTCAGAAAAATGGTTTGTAATTTAATTTAATTCTGCAAGGCTGTACCTGAATTACTGTCAAATCTATGTGGGCTTTTTATTCCCAGAAAGGTAAAATGAGCCAACCTTTCAGCAGACTTACAAGGCTCTTCAAAGCATATTACACAAAATGAGATGGGAAAAAAATCTGACTTCTGAGAAGACAGGCAAACATGAAAAAAAAAAGGCATCCTGTGACACATTTAATATGGAGAGATCAGAACATATTAATATAAACTTTGAAGAATGGTCCAAAAAAGAAATTAATTTATATAATATATTAATTACTCAGGACAAGAGGGAACAAAACACAAAATAGTTGAATTAGACAGAATGAGTTCCAATAGTTTCTATTTAAATATGCTTAAAATTAAAAAAAAAACTTTCACAAAAAATGGACATGGATTTTTATATGTTTAATGCAATGTAATGTATTCAGTGACTAAGGGAAACAAGCAAATCAATATCCACACCAGCAGAATCAGTGAAATATAATGGAAGAATATAAAGAGTTGCTTTGGCCCACAAACACTTCCCATCTCTTTTACCTTCCACTTCCTAATATTATTAGCTGTTTTCTAGATCACAAATTTCCTTTTTGGTCTGGGCCAGTAAGCCTCTCACCCAAATAGAAATTAAGTGTATCAGAAATAAGACACATCAGTCTCTGAAGTGTTGTTTTTCACTTTTGCTAAAATAAAATTAGGCTTTCAGGTTGACATGAAATCTGCTGGAACAATGCCTCTTGTGGGCATTAACAAAGAAAATTATGCTTCCAAAGTCAAAATTAGACTCTGATTTCTTTGAAAATTTGATATCCAGGAAATTAAAAATATCTATACATTTTCATGGAATGTGAATATGCATAACATTAATTCTGAAATTAAGAAACTTAAAATATGAGAAATACATAAATATGTCAAAAGATAAACATGCCAAATAAATAGAAATAGGCCAAGTCTGGCCAGAAATCAAAATGGTGAAAGATTCCTTCTCTTTTTTTTTTTTTTAANGGCCCAACCTCCCTGCTCAAGCAGAGGCCCTCTAGAGCACAAGGCACAGAATTGTGTCAAGACAGTTCTTGGATCTCTCTGGTGAGGGAGGCTCCGCAGCCTCTCTAGGCAATCTTTTCCAGTGCACAGTCACTCACACAGTAAAGTTCTGCCTCATATTTAAGTGGAACTGCCTGTGCATCAGTTTCTGCCCATTGCCTCCTATCCTTTTGCTTGGCACCACTGAGAAGAGCCTGGCTCCATCCTCTTGACACCCTCCGTTCAGATACTGATAGACATTGATGAGGTCCCTCCATAGCTGCCTCTTCTTGAGGCTGAATAGGGCCAGCTCCTTCAGTCCTCTCTTGTAAAAGAGATGCTCCAGTCGATTAATCATCTTTGTTGCCATCTTCTGTACCCATTCCAGGAGCTCCATGTCTTTCTTGTACTGAGAAGCCCAGAACTGGAAACGATAGATGAGACCTCACCATGGCTGAGTAGAGTGGCAGAATCACCCTCCCTCAACCTGCTGGCAATACAATAACTGTTTGAAACTCTTTCTTTACAATAACTAAATTTTTTAACTCATTTTTTTCTATTTAGTATTATTTTACATAGTCCTGAAAATGTGTTAATGAGAAGTTTTCTATTTTTTCTACTGACATAGCTTTAAAATAATCAGCATCATTAGTATATTTGTTCATAGGGGTTGATATAAAAAGGACTGATATTATTAAATTCAAATGCAAATATGCACTTTCAGGAAATACTTAGTCCCTCTACATATAGGAATAAATCCCTTTGTGTATAAGAACTATTACTAAAATCCACCACCAATGGCACTTAGACATATCTCTAAAGAACTTTGTAAACTTTGTCACTGTAAAAGAGAAAAAAAAATCTAATCAAATCCATAAAAATATATGAAAAATGGTCTTATTGCCAAAGCTACTGAAGTCATATGTAATGTACACCTAGTTTTGGTGGTTGTGGTTTTCTTATGTTGTTGTTATTAATAATATTTTATTTTCTTTGTAAGTCTTATAATTTATATTTATTATACTATACAGCAAAGAGCATAAATACAGGTGTAGCATGTGATGGTGTGTGGATATTGAGACATTCATTTGATTTTAATGACCTTTGAAAATCGTCTGAAGAATGTATACTGATCTCCATTATATGTTCTGCTGTGTAGTATGGTTAACATTCATATTTCATAAGCACAATTTATGTTGAGAAGAATGATGCCTTTGTTTACATTTCCAGTCTTCCAAAGAGAATGAATGTGCATCTGTCAGCCTCTTACGTCAATTTTCTTCTCTGCAAATTTTATGAAGGTTTATTTTTTCCAGGGGTTTCCTTTCTATGTTTTGAAATTGATTTAGAAAGGTTGAATGCTGCATGACTCATTGAAAAGAGGGCTATGTAGCTAATTTCAATGCACTCAAATAATTATGAGAATTTCAGACATGCCCAGCATCTGCCTTCAAACACTGCTGAAATTTTAGCAAGAATTAGGCAGTTTAGAGAAGGTATAAAATTGAGACTTTTCAAATATCAAATCTTAAGGATCTTTAATTCCTAAATGGAATCACTGAAATCTACATTTGCAAAGTCAGTACTACAGTAATGTAACTTCATCCATATGTGTCTATTTTAAATAATCTCTGCTTATCCAGTATTGTTGAAAACATTTCTGTTTACCCACTCCTCAAATAGTGATATATAATGGAAAAACTGGAAGGTGAAAAATAACCCATAGTTAATAACTGTAGTTGTTAGATATCCTAAATATTCATAAAGTCCAGAGAGAAAGATTATTCATGAATGCATTGGTCAATCTAAATTTTCATTAATTCCTTAATTTTGTGACTCTCTAAATACCATCAAATTGGAATTCATCTTCATAACAACTTTTCTCATTTAGAACTTCTCCACTGTGACAGATGTTTAATCTGTAAAAGGTGGTAAACCTATAGCCTATGAAGGTTGTTCCTTAGTGCCAGTGTGGTTCAAGTGTGGTGTTTCCAGGAACTGGGTGCATCATGAAGATGTATTCCACCTGCATTTGGGCATCTGCTTTCCTGGTAACCCGCAGAGTGATAGGAAGAGGCAGGAGAAGAGGAAGATGTGTAAGGCTAGGGCAGGAAAAGGCAAAGCAGGGAGGGGAAGGGAAGGAACAGGAGGGGAAGAGAAGGAAGGGAAAAGGAAGGGAAACAAAAAGGAAACAAAGAGGAAGGTAAAAATAAGGAAGAGAGGGGAAAAAAAGAAGCAAAAAAAGAAAGGCAGAAATGAAGAAAGGAAAAGGAAAAATTAAAATGGGAGGAAAAGGGGGGGAAAGATAAAAATGGTGACAGGAAAAAAGAGCAAAAGGGGAAAAGGAAGGAGGAGGGCAAAAAGAAAGAAGAAAAAACAAACAAACAAAAAAAAGAAGAAAGGAACTGCTCTGAGATTTCTAGAATGTATCTGGAACATGGCCAAAACCATCCAGAGTTTGTACATACAGCTTTAAACAGCTCTGTTCTGGTGTTTTCTCTCAGCCCTTTTCTCCCAGAAAATCATGACAAGAGAATAAACCTGAGTCAACATTTGCAGTTGCTTCATTAATGAGTAAACAGGGTTCTCAGTAGACTACATTAGGAGCTAAAGACTCTTGCTTGATTTGATTGTGTTTATGACTTTGAATTCCTTTCTTTTTTCATAGTTGTCTCCACTACTCTATAAAATTGTTTTGCTTTATTTTTGTGTCTAGAATATCTAAAAAAAAAAAATCTACAGTCTTTTAAAAATCAAAGCAGTAAATCAATATATTGTCTGCCTTTACCTTTCTGATAAGTTGTAACATTACATTCTAGTTCTATGAAAGTACCTCCTTTATTTTTTCTTAAATAAACCTCTGAGGTCCTAATATTTTCTTTGCAGAATCTCCTTACTTTCACATATTAGTCAATCTACCTATACTTTTAAGGTTGAAATACAAATAGAAGGAAATAATGACCTATTAAACTAGACATAAAGTGAAAGGTGCTGGTAGCTGGCTTATTTTCAGTTAAATATAAAAATAATTTTTTTGTTTTACTTTCTTAGCCCTTATCTGAAGTAATTAACTTATACTCCACGTATTAGTTATTAATAATAAATCAAAATTTTATTTTAAGCATAATCTACCATAAAATAAAGTTTATAATTTCATGAAAAAATATGGCTTCCTGGCATTTTCTACTACAAGTCTTTTGTAAAATTGATCAGAGCTTTTGAGCTATATTTTTACTGTTTGTTTTACTCAGTGTTCAAATAGAAACAACTCAGTTACTTCCTATAACATTTTTGTGTTCTTGCTAAGAACATCTCATAAGCAACCAATAAAAATTTCAAATGACTGATGAATGAATTTGATAGATTGAAGTAGTGTGATGTGGACAGAAAGGTGCCAGATACTTTGTTTTTTCCTGGTAAAGCAATGAGAATATAGATATATGAAACTTTCATGTAATTCTCTTCTTTTCTATGCTCTTTCTTCTCCCATGTGTTCTGATCAAACTGTAAAAGTACATCCATATTGTAATAAAAAAAAAAACAAATCAGTGGATCCAACTCTTTCATTCTGTTTTCATTCAATATTTTTCATGCTCTTTGGCATGATTTTGATTCACATTAACCAGTGATCTCTGAGATTGTACCTAGACACTGCTGAAGGGTCAAAGTCATCCAAAACCACTCTCATTGGGGAATGTGGTAGTGTCCTTAGTTTAGGTCCAGTTGACCATGCTCAATCTTGGCATATTAGTGGAAGAAGTTATATTTTCCAAACCTCCCCGAGGTCATGCCCCAGTCAGCTCAGCTGCACTCTGAATACACATCATTTGGTGTGTTGTAACACACCCCACACAATTTTTCAGTACTTTGACCAGAAAATGATAAAGTTTGTGAAAAGGCCCCTTACTACTGGTGGGGCTCAGGTGCTGTCCAAGGCCATGTGCTGTCCAGCATTAAAACAGTGTTTACTCACCCTCAGGGCCAGACTGCAGTGTCTATTATGTCTCTGTAATAGGCATAGGTTGAGCAGCTGTCATAGAGCTCAGCAAAACTTCACTGATGCTTTTTCTCTAGCCAAAAGTCATGCTGATAGCAAGTTCAGCATCTTCTTACTAGTAAGCAAGCTGGGAAGTGTGGGTGGGAAGGAGTAAAGGACAAACTCAAATGAGAGGGGCCAAGAAGCAGAGAGATGCTGACAGTGTTAAAATAGGAGTAAAAGGAGCAGAAGTGGAGGAAGAGCAGAACGAAAAAAGGAACCACAGAGATAGTCTGCTAAAGCTGCTCTTTGAACAGATAAAATATTATGAAATGCTAAATACACTGAAAATTTGGACTGTAGGCATGTCAAGTGGGATCATCCCAAGCTAATAAACATTTGAATAGACATTCTGGTATTAAGCTGCTTTTATCTCAGAAAAGTGTAATTGTCTTATCCTTCCTGTAAGTGATATTGTGTCTGCAAAATAATGTTTCTGTTACTCTGATATCACAGTGATTTGTATAACACAGAAATGCCCCAGAAGTTAATAATTTTTAATTCAGTGTTCAGTTAAATGATGTCCTATACATAAGATATGGGCAGTGTTCTGAATGATGAAGTTAAAAAGTAATCGGCTGGCTAGCTACCTATTCTTTGCATAGACTCTGTTCTTTGTCCACTGTAAGAATTTTCTCAAGAAGAAACAAAATTAAATGACCATATAATTATGGTTTGTATCAAAAAGCCTATGTCAGTCTGCTGAAATCAAAGTTGTACAGGAAATTAAATCTGACGGTACTTGGTGTTTGAGTATTTTTCCTCATACTGTTAGAGGTCTGTTTTTAGTACACTGCTCTGATCTCCACAGAGAAACGTATTGGTTTTGTTTTATATTTGTACCTTTTATATGTGAGATGTATCTATTCACCTGATAAAATCAGGGGGAGGACATGACTGTGATTAGCTGATCACATTACAATGCAATACCCTCCCCTGTGGAGCAGAGGTCATGAATCTTTTCTTAGTTCACTTGATAGACCAGGTGCTCAGCAACTGCAGACAAAGCATTTCTGCTCTCCACAGTCCTTAGAAAGGATGCATAGGGCTTACAAAGATCTAAACAAACATGTAGACTGCAGATTTTGTAGTGATGCAGAGAAAGAATGACTCTTTTGTAAATGTTATTCAAGAAAGCAAGCTACTTATTTTGGGTTCAGTTCCAGTGATTAATGTTTGTGCTAAACATTATCCTTACTCTCAGTGTACCTATTTACATGGTTAATTCCTTCTCTGTGGTTGTAAAAGAAAAAAATAAGTGGCTCAGTTCAAAAAAATATGTGTAACTATACAGGAATAAAAAGAAATACAAATTCATTTGTAAGCTCATGACAGCAAAGCCTGTACTTTTTATGTTTGCTCAGCAACAAATAAAACAGACCCACAATCCTTGTTGTGCTCTTGGGAAAAACATCAATATCATTGCTATAAAATTCTTGGCTTTTGATTACATCCTCAGGTTTTGTTGCAGTTCCGGTCCAACTTATAAGAATGACCAGAGCTCAGCAAGACAAAGAAAAAAAATTTTGATTAGATCAGTTTTTCAGTCACAGTCTTTTAAATTCTCTTTACCTCCATGGGACAATGCATCCCACAACCTCACAATTATTTTGAGATTTGTGTGTGTGTTGTGAGGTTTTCAAATTTTGCACTGCCTCTATATCCTACTTACCATTTAGAAGAATAGTGAGGCACCAGTTAACCATTTATCCCTGGCATTTGTCAAAATAATCTTTGCAGGGATGGTGCCTCACATTGCAGACAGTCAATAAGTTATAATAAAAGAAGTTAATTATGGTTTCTCTGTATCCATCATGACATAGCACTGTGTTGAACAGTCAGTGAAAATGATGTGTTAGGGAATTTTCAGCTAGGAAAGCGGGGGAGGGTGTAACAGACTGTTTCTTCATGAAAGAAGTGCTTTGTCCAGCATGCTAAAAATGAGATACTTGTTGGTGTGCAGAGCTGGAACAAGTCCAGAGTCTTCAGATCTCACAGTTTCTTAGCTTTTCTTTGAATCAGACACTGATTGGTATTTCTAACTGGTGCAAATATATCTGACATTATTCTTGCTTCAAAAAGAACAATAAGGAAATATTAGAAGAAAAACATTTTGAAACTGATTTACACAAAGCAGGAGGAGTCTCTTCATCCCAGTTGATTAGAGATGCTAAACCAGAATCAACATGGTTTTGTCTGATTTAATGGAATAATCTTATATTAAAATTAAGATTTATAGATAGCATCCATTCATAGTTCCTTATAGTGACTTTTTGGGTTTTTTCCTTTTTTTTTTTTTTTTTTTCAGATACATATTCTATTTAAACAAGCACTTGCTATTGCACTTGTTTTAATTCTGACAGGTTTGTGGTGTTTTTCCCCCCCCTTTCCTTTGATGGTGAATGAAAATTTCAGAACACTCTGAATTCCAATACTTTTTAGTATGGGTTTTTTATTATTATTTAAAATGCATAATTGGAAAAAGGGTATTCATATTTATTTATGAATACAGGTGGAAGAGGAACAGATTTTTAATCAAATAAAGTTTTGAAGCTAAAAAACCCCAACAACTTACTGTTTAAATTCAAAAGTTGAAAATTTTGTGACAAGTCAAGTTTGGTTTTTGCTAATGAAAGTGTTCTGTTCCTTTACCTACTATATCCTTTTTAAAAAATATATAATTTTCAATGGAAAAACTAATCATAGATGATCTTTACTTATTGAAAAGCTTTGTTTTCACAGAGAAGTACTTTCTTGTAATCATCTTTATTATTATTAGCTCATTTTCCAACAGTTCCAAGTCTCCCTTTCATTTTCAGAAAAATTCATTCAAGTAATTCTAAACATGAATATATACATTTTTGAAAAATCACCAAGGAGGTATGTGCTTAATGAAAAAGGTATTAGCAGTTTTAGTTCTGCCCTATTTCTCTAAGTTTCAGTTTAGACCTCAACAAGAAAAATATTTTAAAAACCGAAACAAAATAAATTAAAACAATCCCCTCCAAAACACCCAAACTAACAAGCAAAAAACTGCACAAGCTCACTGTGTTCTGAGCTTTCAAAAGACAAATGACGAGTTAAGAAAATTCTCTTTTAGACCCCATAAAGTATCTCTGGAAGTACATCAAAAGATAAAATAACTGTAAACCCCCAAAGCTTTCCTTCAATTACTTCAGACACTGGAAATAAACACAGCTCATTTATGTTTATATTTCTAAGATTTAATGCTGGCCCAGTTCCTCTGTCTTTTGAATCAATGGAGGTTTCATGGTTAGATCACTATGTAATTCTCAGTGCAATCCCCATGCAACTGAGACCCTTAAATGTGTTTAAATATGCCTTGAATATTCTTCAACACATTAAACAATCAATTTTACATAACATAACGTGTAATGCACATTTTGGGGGTTAAAGTTCCTTATCTAGACTGAAGAAACCACATTTTTTTTTTTTACCTCTCTAGTATTCCTTAAAATACAGATTATTATATCAGAATAGACTAAATTATATGTGGAATCTGGTATAAAAATCTCCACCAAATAACTATAATCTTATGTGCTGAATCATAAATTGAAAAAGGTCTTTTAAATAAAATCTTTGTTTTAAATGCAGTTACATTTTGACAGATGCTGTATAGTCTCACACCTAGAATAAATTTTGCCTAGGTGAGTTCAAACACTGAAGCATGTATATTCTTTTTTATATAAAGTATAAAAAGTATAAAAAAATATATAAAAAAGTATATTTCTTTTATATTTGTCTTTTATGAGAAGGTGTCCTATCTAGATGACCAACAGTACAGCTCAGTAAGGGGTTTCTTTTTCCCTTCTTT
>VYXC01011978.1:83112-120195 GCA_013397175.1 Platysteira castanea | reverse complement strand
CCCGCAGGGGCACCTCCACAGCTAGGATCACAGGACAGGGACAGCACAGCTGCAGCCATGTAGCTGCACTGGCTGGCTGCAAGGGCACTCTGGGAAGCACCTAGGCAGGTTCCTCGTGTACCTAAGGGTTTGGATTGTTGGTAAGGTGAAGAACAGACAAGAAGGGGTCTCTGCCACTGCTAGCTACTCTGACTGTAAATGAGAGTAAATTCTACATCAAACGTTTTCCAAAACCGGGGGATATCTCCCTCTGGGGCACACCTGAAGCTGTCTCTCTGCACTGAAGTAAATAAATAGTTTGTTTCTTGAGTCAGGAAGACCTGCCACAGAGCTTCGGTTGTCAGGGGAATGCAAAACACACCCGCCCTTGGCTTCTAGAACAAAAGGAGTGCAGTCCCTAGTTGTCAGGGGAAAACAAATCAAGAAAAACCTCAGGTTCTTGCTTTGGGGTAAAAACAAACAAAGAAGCTCTCTTTGCTCTGGACTGGCTGTTTCAGTCACCATTTGAAAAAGTTAGACTTTACCCACACTTACTACATGGCAAGAATTATTTTCCCTATCCTCACAGGGATATCTCTGCCCACCAGGTGAGAAGAGTGGCTACATGGTGACTTCTGAACTGTGACCAACACTGCTCTGTATGCCTCACCTCAGCACAAGCTGTGGCCCTTTCTGATTGCTTGGTGTTAGGAGGCCAGCGTAGATTCAGCTTTTCCCTCCAAGGGGGGGAAAAAGTAGAAAAGGAGAAGGCAAGGCTGTTTTAATCAGGTTTCTTTTGAGAGAGACTATTACTGGCTTTTGTAGGACTCTTGTGTATTTTTTAGACAATAGACCTCACCTATCTGAGTGGCCTAATAACACCAGTTTCCATTATTAATTTGCTCTATTTCCTGTCTTTGAGCTGAGATCTTCTTTCTCATTGCTGAACTGGGCTCATCTGGCAAACAGAACAGTTTATATAGTCCTAACAGAGTGATTGTTTTCAAAAATGACTTTTGCCTCCTGGCCACTCAGCACTCCCCAAGAGATGCTGCCTCTGAGTCCTCGCTTAGGGCTCTCCCATGACACTGCTGATGTGGGCACTGTGGAAGGAGGATCTGGCTGCCTGGCCTCAAGCTGTGTGGTAGCACCTGGCTGTGTGTGCTGAAAGCCAGCACTGTTAAGTGTGGCATTTAATCTTTCCACAGTGGCAGCACATCTACTCCTACCCCATCTTTTCTCTTTGCAATGGAGAAGCATCTTTGCCCCTCAGAGCAACTGTATTGGGAGGTGTTTTTGAGTCCTTCTCTCAGTGTGCGAGAAGGACTCCAGACCACTTCTGTTGCTTTCCGTATCACAGCATTTTTGTGAGAATCCATAGTACTTCCAGTCACTCTGTAAGAATCTCTTGGGAAAAATCTTTCAGTATTGTAATGCAAAAGAATCATCAATATACGTAAAGGATTTAATGCAGCGAAGAGGAAATCTTTATGTTGATAACTTCGAGAGCTGGAATTTGAAGCCATTCAGAAAGCTCTTACTGTTGCCCTGGTTTTCTCAGCCTTTTGGTGTTTGCATTCTTGGAGTCAGAATTCTCAGTTTTCAGGTAAATAATTGCCAATGTTTACTTAACTGTTCTTTTTTGTTATCATTCTTTTACAATGAGAGAAGTCTTGATGGATAGTTTCTTAACCAGCATGGTTGGAGAGGTGTTAACCTCAACTTCCAATCCACTGTCATAGTTACGAAATCTATATATATCGAGAGAAATTAAACCCGATATTCATTCTCCTTCTGACATCTCAGTGTGCGAGTGTGGTTCTTCCTTGTGTCCTATAGCCATATCTTACAAAATTGCAATTACCTTTGTGTTTATAGCTGTTCTTTTGTGATGTGTGCTCTCTGTACCTCATACAGTGTTGTACTGGATGTTTCTTATATTTAAGGAGAGAACTATATGCCATGCTATGAATAGGGCGGTGAAATGGCCTTTATCCACAGGCCACCAGGAGCCATCAGGTGAGCACTGCTCTTCACAGCAAAACAAGGCATGCAGTTAGGAGTTAGAATCCAGAGCCACACTTCTCATTTGTTCAGCCTCAACAGATCCTAAAGATCTAATATGAGAGAAGAATATATCAAACTAAATTCTAGGGGGGAGAAAGATACAACAATAAAGGGGTCATTTCATATGAGTAGAGACATTGTTTCTACTAAACAGGCTTGGCTCTATTTTTGGTGTCTGGGTGTTTATCTACCAGAGCCTAAACATGAACTCCTCCCACTCTTTCATAGCTCTTTTTTTTCTCTACTGTAGAACAACGTAGGACCTGAGTAAGCTGTATCCTGGAAAAAACACATTGCAGGAAATGGTATTTACCCTTTGATCTTTAGATCCTTCCTCTGCTGTGATATACAGTAACTTGTTTTGTCTTTGCTCAGTGAACAGGCTTTCTCCGTTTAGATTTATGGCAATGGCTCATTGCTGTTAGAGGAGGCTTTACTACCTTTCATAAAATAAGGGAAGAAAGGCTGTGTTTTCCACTGATCTTACAACTTACCATACTGTCTGGAGACTAAGGAATTTTGAGTTATATATTTGTTTGATTGCAAACTATTCCTTGCACTGGATTGGCTGCTACTGTCCTGACTTTGAAGTGTCACTCCATGCACAGCCCCATTAAACTCAAAAGAACCTTTTGTGTAAAGTAAGTTGGCTAAATCAAAGTAAAAGTTTGCAGCACTTATCCCAGAATAGAGTATTTATATACCCAGTTAAATGCTTGGAAAGCAATGTAGTGACCACTGAGGCTGCATATTCACCTCCAGATGCATTACATTGAATTCTTTGTATTGACATAGCCAGGGATGCTATTTAGTATCAGCATCAGAAGGGGATCAGAATCTGAACTGCATATATTATTGCATGATGATAAAGTGGAAGAGCTGAAACCAGTATGGGGAGTTGATACATGCCTCTAGCACATGCTTGAAACCTTTCTATTTAACTATAAGAAGAGAGGACCACTTCCCATTTCTCTGTGAATCGTTTTGGGGTGCTGCCAGGATAGGATATGCTTTCTCTGCCTTTGCTCTGTGTTTCTTTAACTCCACCTGCCTTTTATGTTGGAGGCATGCACTGATTGAGGTACAACCTCAGTATCCTCCTGGTAGGGTCCAAATTCTATCCCAAACTGCCTCTGTTACATTGGAAATGCCAGGTCAGTGTGCTGAGGTACTTGATGGCAGTGGCCTTATGGAGACCAAAACTGTCTCACTATAGTGTATATCCTATGGGTTAGTGTTTGAAACAGGTATGTGGGAGCACCTCCCAGGCACTCAAGGGAGAAGGACCTTCAACAGTAAAGTGGGAATCGATAGGGGAAGCATAATTTGTTTTCAGTTCTTTTTCAACCCTTACTAACAATTAAAATTAACAGAAAAGTAGAATTCCAGGGTGGAAAATTGCAAACGGAGAAATCCGAAGATTTTGAGTGAAGTTTGTGGAAAAGTTCTATGACTTTCAACTGTATACAGTTAAAAGCCTTTGTATTTATTATATTTAAGTACTTTTATACACTTTTAGCATGGTATTGTTTTTGGAATATAAAGGTTATAACAATGAAGGGACAAGATATAGAGGTGGATTTTTTTGCCCAAACTGACTCTGTTACAAAAGCTGTAGGGGGAAGCATGTTTGAGACTTTCCTACTGGTTTACTATTTTATAATGCCTTTTAAAAATATGATGGATAAAATTTTATTTCTGATCCAGAATTATATTAATATGTAAATATAACTTTTGTAGAGAAATAAACAAGTAACAAATCAGTAAAAATGTCTCTTTCCATAATTTTTCCATGTTTTGATTGCTTTATGTGCTAGCCCTGATGATCTTTAATCTCCAAGATCTACAGTCATGCAACTGCTTTCTTTTTTAGTAACTTACACTTGAATTTTTCTAAGGAAAAAAGGCTCTTTATACAGCTGTATGCTTTCATGAGGAATTAATGACTTGATAAACATTAGACTGTTACTGTTTATGCAAATGCAGTCAGCTCCCTGAAAAGAAGGCCAGGTCGCATAGTGTGTGCATGATTTAGTGCAAGAAAGGGAAAATATTTTTTTTGTAGGAAAACAAAGAGTAGGATCCACAGCATAAACACCAGTAATTTCATACATTGAGAAAGTCTCCTCTCTTAGAGAACTCCCTGCTCCTCAATCACAGTTCTCTTTTCTTTTGGTAAAGAACGGCAAAGAACCAAGTCCACGTAGTTTGAGTGCAGCTTTCTGTAGCTGTTCATGAGTCTCAAATCAATTAACAAATTATGTCTGTTAAAAGATACTGAAATAAAGGCTAATAGAAATGGTCATGCCTTACAAAAGTAACTTCAGTAACTTTTGTTTTCAAAGACTATGCCTGATAGTCACCATTTATTTTGTGTGGTGATCTTGAGAAGGCAAGGAAAGAAGAGCTTTAGCCATGAGGCAGTAAGGCACTTTATGTGCAACAATTTTGTTGATTGCCTGTGAAATAGTAATAGAGCCTTTTTTTCCTAGGAGTTCAGAGATGATTCTGAAATTCACATTTTCAGGAACGTCTTTATGAGGAGTCATGATAGAAACAAAATTACAGCCAAGGGTTGCAAATATATTCCTTAAGGTTGTTTATGACGGCCTTTACCAGGCCCTCAATTTTTGGTATAGGTTTTATTTGTGTGGGCTGCTGTTTGGACAGGTGGTGTGCAGTGTTCTGAGTGCTACAAATTACTACTTCTTGCCAAGTTTCAAATGTTGCTGTTTTAGCTCTAAGTGCCTAGGCCTTTGGGTGGCACGGGTGTACATTCTAACATTTTTCACTCAGTAATTAACATAAACCTAGGAAAGGGCTGACTCCAGGCTGCTGAAGGTTGCATAGGGTGCATTGCCCCAGGAATGGAATTTTGTCTAAGGGTCAAGACCTGTCAGTTCTGTCTGACCCTGTGGAACTAGGGGAGAGCTGCTCTCTGTGGGGAGCAGGTGAAGCAGTGGGAATATAGGGGTAGGTGCCTTTGGAATCCATAAGCCTGGTTTACTGCTGTAATGTCTCCCAGGGCAGCAGCAGGAGCATGAAGATGGAAGTAGGCACAGAGCAATAACATCAGCAGCATCTTTTCTTCTTATCACACAGGGTTGTTTTCTGTTGTTATTGTTTTCTGCTGGTATTTGCCAGCCTCAGGAAGCCACTCTCTACTTTGTGGCTACAGCTGGTGTTAGGAGATGCTGCCATCTCAGACTGGGATTTATAGTTTTACAGAGCCAGAACTGGGGTTGTCCCAGAATGGGGTGGGTTGGGAGGGACCATAGCAGGTCACCTGGTCCAACCACCCTGCTCAGGCAGGGCTATCCTAGAGCCCATGGCACAGGCTTGCATCCAGACAGTTCTGGAATATATCCAGTGAGGGAGACTCTACACTTTCTCTGGGCAACCTGTTCCAGTGCTTGGTCCTCTGTTCCTCTTTATGCGAACCTTGCAATAGTAATTATCCTATAATAAGCTGAGTTACTAAATGATTCTAGTTATTGTAGTAAGTAATGCGCCTAACTGGAGTGAACAATTCTGTTGTATGTTATAGAAATGGAACATGTTGGTCTGCAGTCTTGTAGCAGCAAAATTATTTTAACTTTGACCTAAACAGGTTGTCAGGAGTTGACTCTAAAATGTAACACAAAGCTCACACCAACTGAAAGCTTGCTGATGACTTCAGTGGTCAGTAGGTCTTCACAAAGAAATCCGTATCTTCTTCCACTGGTGCCAATGACAGAATTTCTATTTTGTTGGAGAAAGCTAGAGTGGTCCTCCAGCATGAATAATGCTTAAGCAATAGGGACATTTACAGTCACCTTTTTTTTTTTGGCTGTATGACAGTAAAACTTCTTCAGACAATTCCAGTTATTGTTGTCATCATCTTCCACTTGGAAAATAAGCAACAAAAGAAACAGCTTGAAGTTTCAAGTATACATAGAACTGATTTTTTCCCAAAAAAAGCAGCCTGAATTCTTGATTATGGACATAGTTGAGCCAGCAGTATGGTTGAAAAGTCAAACTTATAATTTTTAGAGGCAAGGGGTCCCAGGGCATGTGATTTTATTTATTTTTGGTCATAGTCATGGTTTGCAATGTTGATAACTGGCCTAGATGTATGTTCTTTTACAGAAGATTTCATGTCAGAGTGCAGGATCAAGCTCCATACAACGACGCAGAATGCTAAACCTTTGACTAATCTGAATACTAATAAATATGTTAATGGGTAGGAATTAATATGGAAGAATATGCAATTTTATATATGGCCACTTTGATTTAAAAAATCACAGAGTAGAGCAGCTTGCACTAGACAGTTACAGGGCAATTGTTGAGTGTTTTCTGCTTGTCATATTGAATTAAATGTAGTTTTTTATAGTGTAGTCCCTGTTTAGGCCTCCTTACCCATAATAATATTTTACTGAAATTAAATATTCTGTAGTAGATGTATGTCTAACAATAAATAATCACCAACAGCCTGAAGTATTTGCTGAAATATAGCTGTGAAATATCAACAAGATGTTGTAAGTGCACTTGCCAGAAATTATGCATGGGAAGTGTCTTAAATCCTGGCTTTGAAGATGAGATTTGATTAAAAAAAAGCACAAGCAAAAAAGCCCTACCTCTCATGTTTTTTGTTTTCTATGTGCTTTTTACATTTTCTTGCATATGCTCCATAACTAAGGTTTGAGGCTGTGCTTCCACTGGATCAAGGCTGGACACATAAAATGCTTCCTACTGACCCACGTTTCTTAAACTCAACATATTTATGGCTGGATTACACCAATTTTAGCTGAGGTGCCAGAAAATGTCCAGTCACAGCAGGACTGAGTTTAGCACTGGTGAATTTTCCTGGCCTCTCATTAATTTACTCTGGGCATGAACTTGTGCTAAAGCCCACAGTGACATATTTCTGCAGCTCTCCTTGAGCATGCTCAGTAAAATATTGCTGTGATAGCCTGCACTGCAATGATGCCATTGTAAAGACATAAACATAAGAATATTTATAGAGTTTTATAGAGGTTCACCTTGCCTACTTATTGTCTGCAGCAGTGACCAGAAGTGGATGCCTAAAGAATTTACAAAAAGGGCAAGTACATGGGAATACTTTGTCTAAACACTCTTGATAGCTTTTCAATAGTTTGCAGCTCAGAGACTGTCAAAGCTGAGATAGCTTCTACTATTTATAGTTACCTTTTGGGGATTCTCTTTCATTAAGTTGTACAGTCTCCCCCGAAACTTACATAAACTTTGGTATCTGCTGCATCCTTTGTCAGGGTCCTCACATTTTGGGCCCTCATGAGTCTAACCCATGACTAATGTTTCTTTGGATGGAAAAAACTGGGTATGGAGTCAATTCATGCTTAGTATTGCTTCATACATGTTTGGTCTCCTCAACTATGATTTATTTGCACATTAATTATAGCTGTTATCAATTAATAATGTTCAAATGCATTCGGTACATTTAGAAACGTGTGCTCTGTTCTTTCTTCCTGTTCAAGTACATCCTGTTGGCCAATGGCAGCACTGGAAAGCAAGGAAATTAAATAGAAAACAAATGCAACTTGATTTGCCTAGGCATTATTTAGTTTCTTGATACATGATGGCCAGACCCTTTTCACTTTTCTGTTTAGGAGGGAAATTATGGTTAATATTTTAAATGACAATCCAAAAAAAAGTGGAAGATATGTAATTGCTGAATGAACGCATCTGAAGTTCTGTCTGGTAGTAGCTGGAATAATGCAATGGGAGAAAGGAGAGTTGGTGGCTAAGCACAGCTCAAATAAGCTTGAGCAAGCTGAATTCTTTTTTTTCACATCTGAAAGTGAGTGAGACTGTTATTCTGGTTGTAAATCATGGGAGAAAGCCAAGAAACCTATTGCTGCTGTCAAAACCAATTGTGTGTGTTATTGTGGCCACTATATTGGCAAAGCAAATATATTTACACATATAATGGAGAATATGATCGTGAGTCAGCATCAGGAGAACTATGTCAAGAATTTCTCAGCACAACTTTTTATTCAATACTTTTGTGTGGGTGTTTGTGACAGTTTCTCCACTTTGTTTTTTGCATGCCTACCACTATGATTCTAGCTGTAATCAGTGTGAAAAGTATCCAATAATCAATAACCAAATAGCAGTTCTGTGCTTCTGATGAAAAAAGCTGTGATCAAAATGTCCCCATGCCAGTTTCTTTTTTGCATTCACAGGGTTTATTCCTGACTATGTCTCTCAAAGCTGTTGAGGTATCAGAGCACAGAATTCCACCTGCACACATGAAGCTGTCTTGAAAAGTAATCACTTTTAAAACTTTGTTAATCTGATGAAAGGAGATGGTTTGTGTCCCATATCAATCTCCTTTTCATTTTTAATTCCAGAATGAATGTGTAAATGTAAAAACAATTAAAGTAGAAGAATGTTCCTCAGGTTTTATGTTGCAACTATTAGTTCATACCTGGCTAAGCACTGGAGCATAGAGTCATGGAATGGTTTGTGTTGGAAGGAGCCTTAAAGACCACCCGGCCTCAATCCCCCTGCCATGGACAGGGACCTTTCACGAGGACAGGTTGTTCAAAGCCCCATCCAACCCACCCTTGGATATGTATCAATTATGAGGTGGTATAGAAGGATTTCTGGGATCTATTTGAATTTCTCACTCCAGATATATTTTCTATGAGCAATTCACCCATGAGTATTCTTGAGAGTCTTCTAGAACTCCAAGAGAATTTCTATATGCTGATTCGCTCAAAATTACTGCTCTGATGGGATTGTCTGGGTTGCTTTTCTGCTACTGGATGCGTTTTTTTATCCTATTCCCTGATGAGTTGTTTCACATTGAGCTGTGTAGAAGGGCTGCAGCAAATTCTGGGATGCAAAGTGTAGTGAAATGGAAGATATTTTTGCAGTGGCTCCATGACATGTTTGACTGTGTGCCCAAAGCTTGGCTGCTTCTGTGGGCTTGAGCTATGAACTCCATGAGAAATGAAAGCTGGGGGTGAAACAAAAATCATCAAAAAAGTTGTGTATTGGGTGAAGAACAATGGGTAACTGGCTTATCTGTCATATCACAGCACTGAATATCTTGAATGTCATCTGAATTAGTCTTGTAGAGTACTGAGCATTATGAAATCTGAAGGTATTTTTTTTCTGCAATATCAGAAGTACAAAGGTCAACTTGAGTGCACTTCAATATGAATGTGTAGTGAGTGGCATAACATGAGCTAAACACTTAAATATGCAAATTGCTAAGGATGAGCTCAGTTTGATGTGCTGTTTGCCAGGTGCAGTTTGGGTTGACAGGATGTCTCCTTGGGTGGGTGTGAGATCATGATTGAGATTTTCTTCTTTATTCCCTTTAGGCTTGGGAAAAGGCAAGGGACATCAATAAAGGGGTCACAGACACCTAAATTCTGATTAGGGAAGGATTTTTCTAGTACCAGCTGTGAGAAATGCCTGTTTAAACATTCATAGGACAGCTTCATAGGAGACATTGAAGCATTCACCTGAAAGATGTAGATTCAAATCTATTCAGACAGTAGAGGTTGTTCCACAGATGGGTTCAAGACTCTGACTAATGTGCAACCTCATGAGAAAGTTGGGGGAACAATATCATGGCAATATGGCCAGATTATCAAAAAACCAGTATTAGCTTCCTTTTCTTCTTTGTTTTTGAGTGCTGGAAGGAATTGCCTTCCCAACTGCAGCATACAAACATGGTAGAGATGACTATTCCTCAAGGATTCAGTATAATACAGAATATATATATAAAGGTGATACATAACACACTGTGGATGGGCTGGTTTTGCACTTGTGGACTTTATGCCTTGTTAAATGATGGAAGATGCTTCACTAGACTGCCAGACAGACTAACAAGGATTATTTTTTTTAATATAGTGAGAGCATCTATAATTGAAACTTTTCTTCCATCCCTATGCAGCCACTATATCATTGTGGCCTCTATGTAGGTCATTAAAACAAGTTGTATATACAAATGTTGTTTAATAAAATCTTTGTTGGCTCACAGATGTGGTGCCAGAACAGTTGCTGCAGATGTATTAGGTGACTGAAGCTGTAGTTCATTTACAGTATTACGTCCCTTCACTTCTCTGCGTGGACTTGGAAATGAGCCCACTCCATTTCGAGGGGTGCCCTTGGTAAATTCTTCACTTACTCTGTTTCTATATATTCACTCAGATCTATTATGAGAGGGAATTGAAAGTAATGTAGACATTTAAGAGATGAAACATAACATGGAATTTACTGATTAGGCTCCTGTAATTACAGTTTATGCAGGAAGAAGCACTCCTAGGAGATTCCTGCAGATAAGCAGCAGGAACGATGGTGCCTTTCTACTGCACTGCTGAAATGTGGCTTTTTCCAGATGCCTGTAGGTTTCAGATAAAGAATCTGGAGGCTGCTTGTCCCACCTGCACTGGCTGCTGCAGGGCAGCTCCAAGGGGCTCCTATCATCTCTCCTGTCTGTTAGTAACTCTTTCCATTGCTGCAGTTCCCAAAGCTCCCCGCCTTAGGCAGGGGCCCTGCTCTCGTGGTGGGTAGCAGGCAGCAGTTTCGCATTTACCAAGGACTGTTTGGTCCCATGACTTTATGTGTGGCTGGTCTTGGTTTTTACCACTTTGGCAAGAATGACTCAGGTGAATTTAAAACGGGTGAATCAATGCCCGTGTTCAGCCCAGCTAATGTATGGCTTCAACAGAAAATTACTGCCCTCATTACTCTGAAGTGTGGTGTGCCAATCTCACCTGGGGAAAATGTCTTTAGTTAGTTTTTTCTGTCTTTGTTAACTGAAATCTGTGTAAAATTCGAGGGTGAAATGAAATCAGAGGTGAAATCCTGCTTCTTTCTGTTAATTTTCCCAGTTGGTGCATCAGCTGTGAAACCAATGGGGACTTACACTGTAACACAGACGTGCCTGCCAGTGAGTAGGGGCTTCTCTGCTTAACCTCCTCACAGAGAGGAAGAGAAGGGGATAATGGAAAATCCAAAGTCATTATACCTTCATACAGGTCTTAGAATAGGTCTTGATTAATTTTTTAAAATTTCCATAATGAATTTTTTGCTGTTAAGTTATCTCTTACGGTGATAAATCACATTTTGCTGCTTACTGGGCTAAGGGTGCTAAGGATCCAAAAGTGGAAAATGCAAGAGTATTCTAGAATGTTTTGTGCTGAATCTCTAGTTTTGATCTTTTTGATGGAGTTATGACATTTGAAATATAAAAAGAGTAATTCGGGGTATTATCAGATTCTTATTCATCTTTCTGTATATAATAATTCTCTCCAGGGATCCTTTCTCCCATAACTTTTTGAGATTTCTTTAATTTGACAGAGACAGGCAACTCTAGAGCCACACTGTCCATATTACAGCTGCTAGTTGAATCTTCCCCCTTACCTAATGAACATTTTTTGTATTCTGCCATCACAAAATCAATTACACTTTGCTGTTGCTTTGCAAGGAAAGATTTAATTTGTGAACTGATCTTCCACTGAACCAAAGGGAAAACAGCTGAGCTATTTCATTTGGAATCACCTGGCATACTGGGGGCAGTGGGCTTTAGCTTTCACCTGTAAGTGCTGTTTGGCTTGCAGTAGGCTGCAGAAACTGGAAGACTTGTCCAAAATCAGTGCTGATGCAGCAGAAATTAGACCATCCAGCTGTTCTGTAGCTGTGATTTTTTTCCCTCTCCCCCCTCCTTCCAGGAAATTGAGGATTTGTGTTGTAAAGGCTTGAATTTCAAAGCTTGGGTCTTTAACTGAAGTGGTTGAATGTGGAGGTTCTCCCCCTGGGGGGATGGGCCTTGGGAGTGGAAGCATGGTCTGGGTTACATGGGGTTTCTAGGCTCCCTGATGCTATTGTACCTAAATCCTGTTCCTCATTGGCCGTTTCAAATGTAACCCCGCCCAGAGAATCCTGTACTTAGGTTGGTGTTCACATGATTCTGGGCAGTTTTTTGCGAGCAGTCTGGGTAAGCAGTCTGTGCTAGGCCCAGCCATTAGGCTGTGAGGAATAAAACATCTATGAACATCTATCAAGAATATTGTTCCTGATTCTTTCTACAGGCCAAAGCTGTCTGCCAGGGCAGCTTGCAGAGACCCCACCACAACAGCTGAACTATATTTAGTTATTGGTGATCAATGCGGTGTTTTGTTCTAATTTTTTGGCTATTGGAGACAGCCAGTTTACTTAGCTGTGTGCTTGTGTTAGGTGTTGAAGCTGGAGTAGGGCTGTGTAACAGTGCTAGTTCCTTTGCTCCTGATGTTCCCAGCAGCTTCTCTGATGAGGAAGAAAAGTACTGGCATACAGAACTTTTGTGCTGCTGCTAATGCCTGTCTCTGCCTGGGTGTTATTTGTGGAAAGTAAGAGCAAAACCACTTCTGAGCATGACTAGCATGTTCAACTTCTGTGAAGACTGAGTTTTCAGTTGTCTGAAAGGAAGGATGAATTAGGCTATAAAGGAAGTTTCTCGTGATGTAGATGTTAAATATAATCTCTCCATCTTTATGAACATATTCATATGTCCATTTAATTAAGCGACATCCATTCCTGTGAACAGATTGCACTGGATGTGGATCTGGTTGTGAGGAGTATGGCAGATGAAGAAAAGCTGCTGTGACAGGTGCCTGAGGTGTAATGTGAGGAAGCATATGCTGCTTCTGACAGGGATCTGTTCTCACCTTCTCACCTGCTTGGATTCCCTACGTGTGCTAATGGGAGTGGAATCAATGAAAGTTTCATTGTTTATGCCTTATGGAGATTTGTGGCTATAGTTGGTGAGGGAACCTTGCTTGCAACGCTGTGCTGCGCTGGAAATATGAGGGGTTTTCTCTGTGATAACTCCACTCTTTTGGAATCAGACAAATTGATCAGATGGAAAGGAAACTGTGCCTATTCACAGGTTATTTTAGTTAAACCTTCTGCATACCCATGCTGTGAATGAAAGTAGAAATTTTGAACTAATTTGGAACTTCAATTTGGTTTTCTTGAGGAATACAGACTTGAGAGTTGTCATTCAGTGCATAAGTAAATGGCATTTCAGCTGTAATGCAGTCCTCTCTAGATACAGATGCTCTTCTCTGTTCTGGGAAGTTTCTGTTCTGTTTATTTTATTTTTTTTCTTTTGTGTGGTTTTGTTCCAGGTATTTCTCTTCTGATATTTCTGTGCAATATCAGGCTGGCCCAGCAGTACCCTGGCTCTATTCTGTGTTTTTAAGCACAATAATTTGCCCTTGAAAAATGAAAATTTTAAATATCTCTTTAATGGCTCAAACAGCATTCTGCTTTACATGATTGTCAAAAAGTAACATCAGTCNAGCCAACGAACTCTTAAGAAAAACCAACCCGATTACACGATCAATTAGAAAGAGGACTACCACTTGGCCAGCTTTTGAGTTTCTTTATGGTCACCCTAACAGTAAAAGGCTTGACTGAGAGTCCGCTCTCTCCGAAGACGAGCTGAATTCGCCTTCCTTTGTGAGGATAGAAGGCCCGACGTTGTCACTTTGAGTGACAAAGCCGAATTCCTCCTCCCCCCACGTCGAAGCTGGGAGCAGCGGGGGTGTGCGCAGCCTGCCGGGCACCCAACCCAAGCTGATCACTTTTAATAAAGGCTTTTAAAGGACCTGCGGTCCTGCCTGTTTTCATTTCAAGTCTGCAGCATTTCCACTACACATACAGCAACACAGAAATCTGTTTGCTTTTGTAGTGGTTCCTGCCCCTTTTATTTGTTGCCAGAAATAAATCAACAGTCAGTGCTGGGCCATCTGATGCTCACTGTGTGTTGCAGACCATGTATCTGGTCTTTTCTTTTAAACTACCAGTCCAAAATAGTTGTTCTTCAGTGCTGATTGCATGTGCATTGTAGTTTACTCGTGGCTCTTTGGTTAAATTACTTCAGTGAGTTCTGCTACCAGGGTTGAGACTTTTGCTTACTGCTCAGCTTAGTAAAGGTTCAAGGGAGGTGAGGTAGCTTACAGTGAGATGAAGTAGTGCAATTAGATGTGATATTTTGGACTTGAAATCATTCCTAGTGATTCTGATCAAAACCCACTGCCCTTCTTTTTTGGTTGGTCCCAGAAATTAATTTAGAGCAGGAGAACCTTACAGATTAGAATTTTGGCCAACTTCTAATATATGTTTGAATGTAAAACATGAATAAAGAATGCTAAGAGAAAACAAGTCTGTGGAATCCACACTTATAATTGAAGGACAAGTTAAGGAATATTTTATGAAAATTAAATTAACTTAAAAATTAAGTAGAGGAAGCCTTCAAAAATATAATGAAAAATTTAAGTGCATTGAAACAGTTTTATGGAAGAAAACCAAAAAGTATTTTGCATTTCAAAAGCCAATAAAATGAAAATTCTTTTTATAGAAGCTCAGATGGCTCTAAGATAGGACTTGCAATACCACGCATGCCATACTATTAAAATGAAAACACTGCTGATCACACATTGATCAAGCCATTTTAACATATGTGACTATTACCAGACTAGAGGTAGAGGGAATGTGAAGTTAACTTTGAAATATACAGCCCAATGAACCCAAATTCTTGGTGTTCCTATGGGTGAAAAGCTATTGGACAGTGCTAGTGCAGTGTTCATGTCTATCCACTAAAATTTGATGTTATTCCTAGAAGGGGAGGTATTGGAATAGATCTGAATGCCAACAAGCCAGCGATTTTGGCACTCTGATTTAATTCCTAGAAGTACTGAAGTACTTTGGAACTTTTACTGGACTCTTTTTCATACCCATGTTTCTCCTCCCCTTTCTGGTGGCAGTGCTGCAGCAAGTAAAAACTCTCTCCTGTGTGATTCCCAATACTATCAGCTCTTGGGAATGAGGGGTGAATCCCAGTTCAATCATTTCACTTGATTCCAGTGCAAATGGGCAGCGATTTGTCTGGGATTTGGCTGTGTCTCTACTAACAGCTGTTGTTTTTAGCTGCCTACAGTGTTTACAGTTCTTTAGTCAGACCCTTCATGATTTCTGTAGGTTACCCCAGAAATTAAACTGTATTCAAGTTGAAAAGATCATCGTAGGCTTTAGAGGTCCTTTCTTCACGTCCTTTCTTTGGGTTTGGCTCCAGCGCTGCTGAGGGATGAGTGCAAGTGAGCCTCTTTGTGTGCAACCTGCTCCCAGCTCCCTCGTGTTGTCTGCTGGGCACAGCCAGCAGCAGCTCTGGGACTGCCTGTCTGGCCACAGGTTGGTTGCCAGGTAGGCTCAGATGTGTGCCATTGGCATGGGCAGCTCTACGTGTGCCTGCCCAGTATGGGCAATCCAAGTCTACCTCGGCAGTCAAGGGAGCTGGGGCTGTGGTGGCTGCTTCTGGTATTGTTCCCCTCTTCCTTGGTGGAGAGGTTTAAACTGCTTCATTAGAATTCTGGAAGATGTCCTGACTGCCCTTTCTACTTGAGTTGCAAATTTTCCCTTTCCTACTAAAAAGTTAACTCAGACTATTTTTATTTGTAAAGTTATGGTTTGTCAGCCAGGCCTTCTGGTTTTGTGTGAAACGCTGTGTCGGGGATACCAGCAGGCATATCTTGTACGGCCTCAGGTCATTGTACATTGTGGGTTAAAGGTGTTGAGGTATTTCTGTAAGGAGTGGATAAAAATGCCTCTGAATTGCCATTGTGTCACTCAGTCTGTCACTAGAGAAGGATTTTGCTTCTCTGTTTATTGTGACTCGATTGCTGCCTTGGGAGCCTTAGTTCAGTGCACAGTACCTCTCTAGAGACCTTTGGAGGTTGTAAAATGTGGAGTTGTGGTGAGTGTGGGTCATCTACCAGGGCAGACTAAATTGGAAAGCCTACCAAAGAAGCATTGAGAGGGAGTGTGGTGTTCATGCTAGGAAACCTGTTAGGACTAGAAAAAAGGAGTTTTTCTGCTGTGAAATGCAACATATTTATCAGGTATTTGAAATATAAGGATATTTTTAGTGGATGAGCAAGTAGAATTCAGATGCTATCCCATAGGGAAGGGTGTTTTATCTTCAGTCTTAGAGTAACAAAATATAACTATTTGCTACCAAAAATAACAAAGGAAAAGGATCACGTTTAGGCTTATTCTGTTTTTTTAAAAAGCAGGGGTTGCTGAATTGTGCCTCTTAGTGATCCCTGAGTCAGGGGACTGGAATCTGTCTGCACTGCTCTCCCTCTGTCTTACACTCTAGCCACAGAAAGGAGATATTTAATTATACATGGGATTTTAAAAAAATCTGGCACCGAGTGGCTTTGAAATGTTGCCAATAATAAAATTCCTAAATAATATTCTTACCGTTTCAGAGAGAATAAGTACTGGAGTGCCAGCAGACACCTTTTCATTTCTCTGTGACTGGCAGAAGCTGTTTTAAATAGGTAGAATGTAGTCAGAAATCAGTGTACTGCATCTAAAATGCTTTTTTGACCTGAATAGCATTCTGTTGGTAAACAACAGAACATTGTCTGTATCTGGAATTGCCTGTGGCACTTCAAGTAGCCATAGTCTTGCTTCTGTTGGTATCTGTTGTGCATCCCCTGGGTCCTGCAAGTGCACTTCTCCTTGGGGGTGGTGGTACAGTAGGACTGGCATAGTAATTCTTCTAGTGAGTAGCTCTCCAGGCACAGAGGAGCAGGTGCAAGCAGGATTTTGGTACCTAAGAAGGTGTCTTGTGTGAGCAAGTTTCTTGAATGCTCCCCTGTTCAGTTGCACCACCATGGTTGGTATGGTCTGTTCTATCCTAAAATCTCTTATTCATAGAAGAGATCCTCTGGTACTCCACTAATGTTGTTTCTGAAGTTGTGCCCATCGATTTTATAGAATTACAGCTTTAATTTCATACTGGGTGATTTTTTTGTTTTTTGCTTAATGTGTTCATTAGAAAAATCAGTGTTGGTTCACATGAAATTATCTTTAGACTGTTCTAATCCAGGAAGTGGTTTCAGTTGAAGAAAAGCAAGTCAGGACTGGAGTGCTGATTAGAGAGCCAGCCTGGATGGTGTGAGATACTCCTAATGCATCCTTCTATCCTTAGGAATTGCAGACTCCTGGATGCAATACTGGAATATGATATAGGATACCTGGGCACAGATTGTTCTGTGCTTGCTTGAGCATAGGAATCTGAACTTGGGTTTCCTGTGACAACTGTGATGGTTCCAACCAGTGGCAAATTGGGTTTTTTTGAGAATTTAGTTCTTTAGCTTTTATTAAAAATCCCCTGATTGCTGTAACTTCCACCCCTCTGTCCCTCCCCCCAGTCCAACAAAAACCCCTAATCCCAAACCAAAAAAATTTATATGTAGGAAAAGGGGTAGGGGTCTCTTGAGCTGAAACAAATGTTTTCATCTTGTGTGACATTTAGAATAAATTAAGTTTTGGGACTGATGTGAAATACTTCTGGCTCTTCATCCGGTGAGCCATGACATCAATTATTCACACAGGGGTTTTTATTTGTGCTGTGTTAGAAAGGCAGGCATTTTATGGGAAGTTTTATGTTAACTTTTGGCTTCTGAGAACTGTGGACAAGACTGGAGTCTTCCTGATCTCTCTCTGGCAGATACCAGGGATAATTTATACACAGATAAAAGACATCGGAGAGGTAAGTGCCTCTTTGCCAACCTGTCTCTGCTGTGCCTGTCTGTCTGTCAGTAGATGTTGGTATGGATTGACTGAGACTTGAGTGGGGAAGGGGGTCTTTCTTTTATGTTTGTGCACAAGAGAGCAGAGAACAGCCCTGTACAGAGTGGGCACTTTAGAAGATGTGAATTGCCCCTAGGAATGGTAGCTGTGCATCCATCAAGTTCCCAGGGTGAAAGTAGGAAATTAGGAGGAAACACTTGAAAAACTTGGCAATTACAGCAGTCAGAGGGCAGCTGAGCTTTATTCCTTGAAGTGTATTTAAATTGTATCCAGAAAGCCCTTCCCTCACCCTGGTAGCCTTGCATACCTGGAGGAAAATTTGCTCACGTTTAAATCAACTTCAGACTCCCTTTTGTGTCCTTAGCTGATGTAACTAAAGCAACTAAAAAAAAAGGATTTAATATTTTCTTTAATATGTGTGTCAGATTATGTGAGTTTCAGATTTTTCTCCAGATCTGAATAGAACAGTTTTCCAGAACTCAGTTTGGTCAGCTGGCAAGTCCTATTGCTCACGCAGTTTTCCTTGCTGAATCCCATGATGTGACCCAAGTCCTATTATATGTACAAAGCAGGCAGGACCTCTGCTTCTGTGTTTTACAAACCTTTGTTGTTCAACTCCTCAGGCTAGCTCGGAAAGTGCCTGTTAATACAGTGATCTGATTCCCATGCCTCCTTACCTCAGTACATTTCCAGCAGCTCTGCAGCAAGCAGGAAACTTTAGCTGTGTACAGCCTTCCTGTCAAGGGGCCGCTGAGGGGGAATGCCAAAGACATTTTCTCTGCTTTCCATGTGAATGCGGGGTCTCTTACCGAATTCCACAGCAGTCTCGTGTGTTACTCTCCATGAAATCGCTGAATTACAGGTCTGACAAAACAGACTTCCATCTGTGACTGTGTGTTGAGGAGCTGGATGACGTACTGGATACTGTAACATAGGAAACACTCACATAAATGGGCTCACTGATATGGTGAGAACATAGCAAACACTGCCTTTTTTTTTTTTTTTTTTTTTTTTTAAATATTTGACACTCAACTTTGCCATTCTAGATGCAGTTTTTATCTAATCCACAGAAGTTTGCTGGAAGACAGTAAATTGAATGTTTGTGACAGATTTCTCAGCAATCAGCCTTGCTGAATTTTCCTTGATACATATGATGGATTTTTAGGCAATTCCCATTAATAATTTTCCAGTTAGCATTTTTGTTGTATTTATCTAAATGTTTGGAACATTATGCATAATTTATAGTTGCTATACTAAGAGAAATAAACTTAGTAGGCTTTGAAAAAGGGTTAAGCATTTATAAGTGTAATAAGATAACCTAAAGCTAAGTTAGAAAGGATTAAAACCATGAGATATAAATCCCTATGCCTCAGGGTATAATTGATGGAGTTTAAAAAGGAATTTCCCTGATGGGTAAATTAGTCTATAATTGCCCCCATAGGGACTCCCTCCTTAAACATCTCATACTGGTGTCAGTCAATACCGTGCTTGATGGACCTTCAAACTAATTCAGGATGGCAACTCTCATAGTAAGTAACACACTACTGTGGTGTAGATCATGTTCCTTCCTGGCAGTGTAAACCAATATTTTCTGTTTAGCAATAGTGTGTTACAGTAATACATTACATCTCATGTGATATATCACAGTATGTAATAAATAGTGTAATTGCTGGTACTATGTAATGGCTCTTTGATTTGCACTTTAAAAGAAGTAAAGTCTCTCCTACAGTGGAATTAAGTGACATATTTCAGAAGAAAACTTTCTTTTTAGAGTTTTAAGAAGTAGTAAAAGGGCTCTGAGTCCTAACCACCTGTGAAGACCACGAAAAGACAAACTAAGGACAGCATTCCTCTTGTTCCCACTCTGACTCACATGAAGCTTCCATGGGTTTTGCAACAGAAAGAGCCTCAGGCAGAAAAGCAAGTTAAATATGTAGGTAGGCAGGGACTGAACACCTCCCTCACCTCTGAGGCATTTTGGATGTGTTCAGAAGGGGGATCATAGGTCTGAGGCTCCATGGATTAGACCCGAGCCACTTCTCAGGAGACTTGTGTAACTCCAGAAGAGTGACAGTGGCAGCTGAGTAAAATATTTAGAGAACAGAAGAGGTTTTTTCCTTTGTGTTCAGTGATCTACCAAGTCATAAAGCGCCTTATGCTGCTTTTGAGAAATGACTGTCAGTATGGAAAAACTGTTGCCTTTTGGATATGTGGTATTCTTAGTGAGAGTTATGGTACTGCAGTGGACCTACTCATGAGTAATAAATCCTCAGATTTGATGTGCATTAATGACAAACCCAACACTACCACTAAAATACCCCAAACCAACCAAACACACACACAAAAAACAAAAACAAACAAACAAACAAATCATTAAATTTTCCCTGCTTACAGATTCAGTTCCCCATACAGTACATGGAGTCATCATCTTGTTGGAGTTTTCACTAATTCTCATGCTAATTGTGTATTGCTCGCCTGGGAGTCAAATTCCCTCTGTGGGCTGAGAACCCTGTTAAATATGAATCTGCAGGGGCTCTGTGTTAGCCCCCTGCTTCACAGCCTCTCTGCTGTGTAGAGGCAATGGAAACCATGCTTTAGAACATTTACCCTCTTTTGTAAATGATGTCAAATCCATACGTTAAGACTTTTTTTACTTTTAGTTTAGCTACATCTAATATTTTAAAGGAATGGACTTACTTAGTTCCCATGTATGTGATCACTGTAGGCGTCACAGTTAGCTAGAGCTGTGCTCTGCTACCTTTAATTACAGGCTAGATGGTATTTTGGGCTGCTGGACTAAATATTCATGTCCAGATTCAGCAATGATATAAAAACTGTCAGTAGAAGAGTCGCCCTAGTTAAAGTCTGGGTTGAGACAGGTAAGTACTAACACTGCTCCTAAAAATGTTCTGATTTCACACTAAATAGTTCCCTTCTTTGCTCTGAGGAAGTAACTCAAGAGACTTTGGATTCATTCCTCAGAATAGACTATTTATATAAAAAAGGCACTATAGTGGAATGAAAAAGTACTTACAAACCTGCACTAGGCATTGTTTGAAGCATGGCAGTGTTAGGTGGTGGTGTTAGTGGTGACAGGACACACACCTCTGCTGCCCTGCTGAGCAAATACCAGATGGGGCAAGTAGGAGAATGTCACTGCTTTGGAAGATGGAGCCCCAGCCATGTGGTGCAAGAAACTTGAAGGTAAAAGGAGATAAAAGGAATTAGGAATAGGCATCTGGGGATAGGTGAGGAGCTTGGCTGGAGGGTGAAACAACCCTGGAGACAGGGATAGCCCAGAACATAATCAGAACAAAATATGTATGCTCCTGTAAAAACACTGGCTTTTGTATTCTCTTATTTTCAGTATTCATGGTTCCTGTTTCATTTAATATTTACATAATAATGTTTGCTTTTGCATTCACTTAATAAAGGGGTGTCCTATGGGAATTTTGTAGATGAATTTTCTCTTTCCAATTAACAAACTGCAAAATAGATTTGCTCCTCAAGGTTTTAGATGAAAATATGACAGAACAGTCTCTGAAAGTTCTCACAAGTGTGTTTTCTCATTCACACACGATTCCGTGGAAGTGTGAAATGTGTGCCACTCAGTTTTTGCTGCAGATATGAGAAACAAAAGCCAGGTTTGAGTGGCCTGCAAGGGTTCAGGAATTCTTTTTATACTGTGAGTTGCCTTGGTCAGCCAACAGTCTGCGCAGGGGCAATCATCAAGTCAGATATTGCTGAATGCTGGATGTACCTGGCTCAGCAAAAGATCTACTGAGTGCCACAGGAAAACTCAGTGGTGGTGTCAGGTGAGTTTTGTCTCTGGACATGAATTCTTATGAACATAGAATTATGAGCAGCAGAAAAAGCAATCTTGCTTTTACTTAAAGCTGTGGGTCTGACAGCTGGAAGATAATGCAGAGCAGGTTGAAAGGAAGAGAATGGGTTCATCTGCACCTGGTCTGATACCTTCTGCTTTTGCTGTTTCCTCCATTTCACTGCTCCCATCAATCATGACTAAGGTTTTATATGAGAGATTAAGTTGTTGAAGATGAACTTCAGAATTAATACACCTAGGCTGCTCATAATAATAAGCATTTGGTATTATACAAAGAAGAACGTGAAGCTGCACGGCGAACTGAATTGTTACAGCTCCCCTATAAAGCCACAGTCATCTGGTAGCAATGCCAGAGTTATGGGCTGCAACCAACTCTAGTTTCCATTTTCCCTGTCCTGTGTAGAATTGACATTGCCCAAGCAAAACTATAAAATCAATGTAACATCTAAAATTTGGGTAATGGTGGTGAAAGATGAGTTTTTTGGAGAGTGTCCTTGAACTATAATCTTGACAATGCTGGGAAAGAATGGAGCTCCCTCTCAAATAGTCACTGCCCATCTTGCCCAGGCTTCAGGTTTAGCAAATGAGAGCAGGTCTCTTTATACAACTTATCTTGCCACAGTAAATAATTCAATGCATTAGAATGTGACAAGGATATAAACATCTGCTGACAGATAAAAGGAAAATCACTTTTTACAGGGAAAGCCAAGAACCTTGGAGCAACTGTCTCTAGGCAAGTTTTTTTGAAAAAAAATGCATTTGTGTTACCCTTCCCCATTGCCCCCATGCATTAAAAAAATAATAAAATATGAAAGGTGTTAAGGGTTATTGAGCACAGCGGGTTTTAGCCATTTACCACAGGTGGTGTTGTAATTGTGATTCATGGGGAGGAGTCAGACTGTTCAATGACCATCAGGCTCTGGCTTTGTGGAGTGAGGGTCTTGTGCTAGTGCTCTGGGTCACAACATAAATCATGTTGGTTGACTTAGGTATGTTGTATTTTTCTCTTATATATGCTCTGGGCTCCCTTTTGGTTTTGACTGTACTTATATCGTCCCAGTTTTGCTTTATAGAGACTTGTATTTTCGTGCTGGGCAGTTACTGTATGGCTGCCCTTTAGAAGGTGTGGGGAGGTTTGATGCAGTTTGTCACTGCCTGTGAGGACTGGAGCAGCTACAGGAGCCAATGGCTTGGGAGGAGGGATGGTGGGGGAAAGGATGTGTGGACTTGTGCATTCTGTCTGCCACGGGAGGTGTGTTTTGATTAAGACTGGAAGAACTGACCTGCGTTATGTTTGGGTTGTGTTGGTTTCTCAGGGTACTGTGCTGATCAGTTTGTCAGCCTGACAAACTGTATCATCTGCCAGATTGACTTCTGAATTTTCCTGGACTTGCTATTCTCTTCAAGCTTCTGCACCTATGTAAGGCCCCTTGGATTGGTCTGGTTGTCTTGAAATGAGCAAAATTTCCCACTGATTCCATTGGTAAAACAAGATCAAACTATTTTTGTAACTCTTGACTGAAGTGTTAATGAAGTCTTTAAGAAGTAAATTTAAGTAACTATACTGGCGTGTTTGGGGCAACAAAAAGTTGAAAATAGGCTCAATTATTTAGTGTACCTAGTAGGTTTCACACCTGGTACCTGAACAGTTCCTTTGGCTGCAGTCATATTTTTAGTAGGTATGAAAAATGTATCTGACATATTCAGTGATGTTTTTGAGTGGATTATTTAGGGCTTGACATGGTAACAGTGATGTCAGGCAGAACTTTAATCTTATTTCTAATATGAAAAATCCCCAGTGGCCTGTGTAGTGAGCACCAATGAAAAGGCTATTATTTTCTTCTGCTTCAGTCTTATCTTAAATACTTTCACTGGGATCATCTGATGACCTTGCCAAGTATTTTAGGAGAATTCCTACTTAAAATATTTCATTGGAGGAAAGAAAAAACCCTAAACCAAAACAAAATCAACTTCCATTAGTTGATATGCTTTTAGTATGTAGTGTCTCAAAACTGTGTGGCCTTTAGTGTAGCATGTTAGCCTGTGTGTTGTTTTCTTTATTTTTTGGTCAGAATGTCTTTTGAGAGATCTTTTTACTTCTAAGTTAAGACTGGTGTAACTCCTCTACCCAACTGGTTTTAATCCTTTAAAAAAATCTTTGTTTCTGGTTATTTATTCTGAATCCTGTATTGTCCTATGATAGGCAATCAGGAGATTGGTCTAGATTGGCCTTTCTAATTGGTTCAGGAATACCTGTAAGTTCTCTGTAGGAGCACCAGTTTAAGTGCTGTAGTAGAAGCCTAGAATAAATTAATAACTCCTGCCACCTGTAGCCCCTAGAGACTGGTCAGCCATTTACCAATTTACATTTTCCTTTTAATATCCTTACAGCAACTGTCACTGCTGTTTAGGCCATTTTCTTTTTGATTTGATGAGTGTTTTATAGGATAAGTGTCTTTGATAGTACAATGGTATGTTGGATGTGTGTAGAAATGTATATTGCTTGTTGAGTGAGAGTCACTTGTTTCTTCCGTGCCCTGACACTCCCACAAATATTAATGAAATATTAATATTTCTCCCCTAAAATATTAATGAAATCCTGTTGGTGACACGAAGGTTTCCTGAAATAATGGCCAGCTACTTCTCTATGGCAAATTTACCTTTTCCAGGCTTGCTTTATAACTTTTAGGTTCACCACCTCATTGAATTTTTTTTGTGACTAAGAAAATAATGCTTTCCCTGTTCTAGCTTGTGTTTTTTTGCATACAAGTTTAGTGGTCATTTTCTTAAGCTGAACTTGTTGCTTGTCCTTTTTTTTTCCTTTTTGCTGCTTTCATTTTCTATAGTTGCTCATCCCCTTTGTCAGCCAGCATGGATAATTCCAGAGCCCACGGGAAACAGCCTTCCCCAGGCCTGTGCATTCCCCTTGTCTGAGGCATTACCTGAGCACAAGTGAAGGGTGAATTTGGCACCTGACATGGGTGAGTTGTACTTGAACTCACTAAGTATCTAGGTGGGAATTTATGCAACATCAAACAAGCTGTGCTCTTGATTAAGTAAATCCAAGAGTCTTCTGGTTAGGACAGTCTGGCCTAGAGCCTTATAAAGAAAGATGTGATAAGGTTCAAGTATTTACTTTTCACAGGGTAAATTTGTATTTTTTAAAGTGGGATACTTTACCAGTATAATAAAGGAAACTCAAACACAGGCTGCTAGGTCTTGATAAGAATGTAAATTGACTTGTTCTGCTTGGTGGAAAAGCCCCCTGACCCAAAACATGTCATTCCATCTGTCAGCATGTAAGCACCAGAGGAAAAGAAAAATGAATGCTGTGGCTTTAGCAGAGTTACTTTTGGAATCATTTATGTAGGACTTAATCTGTACCCTGGTTTAAAAGATAAGTTTTTCAATTTACATCAGAGGTAAATAATTTCCTAAGTCAAAAGTAGGTAAATAAAATAAAATGTTATGGAAAACTGTACCTTGTTTCTATTTTTACTTCTATTTGTTAATCATCAAAGGCAGGCAGAATAACAAAATGAATTGCTCTTTGATTCATCATACACCATTGTCTTGCTTGTAGGCATCTTTTAATGGAACTATTATGGACCAGCTTTACACTGCTCTTTCCAGTGTCTTGCTGATGGTGTTCAGTGGTGGTTGTGTACCTGGTGCATCCTGCTATTTGTTCCAGGGATTTTATTTCTTTTTAAATAAAGGCAGAGAATAAATCAGAAAAAAGGCCGTTTAGGAAATACCTCAAATATATTCTACTGCACTTAGCAAAACATCAAACAAACACTTGGATAAAATATCACCTCTATCATGAAGAATTTATTTTTACAGAAATGACATGACTTTAATTTATTATTTCTAAAATGTATGAGTAACATTTTCCTTGGTGTTTTTTTTGGTGTTTTTGTGGGTGTTTTTTTTTTTTTTTTTTTTTTTTTTTTTTTTTTTTTTTTTTTGTGACAAACTTCCACAAAGGAAAGAGAAATGTGTTCAGTTCTGGTGCAGTTTCTCCAAACAGCTGAATCTCAATGTGCATGATTTCTGCTATCAGTTCCTGTTATTGCACAAAAATAGTCATCCAAAATGGTTTTACTTAACCACTTTGTACAAACATTTATCTTGGTGAGATTTTGTCCTGCAGATTATGTAATATCACAGGCATTCCTGATGGTTTACCCGACAAACATGGTATGATTCTATCCTTGGAAGCTAAACCCCAAAATTTACATGAACTGTGCTGGAATAATGAACATAGGTATAGCTCATTTTTGAGGAGAATAGCCTACCAGCTGTGGCCTTCAGATTTACAGCTTAATCCTGCTGTCTTCTTACAGTTGAACTCCAGTTTAAAACAAAGTAGGTCTTCTAAATGGTTGTTTGGGAGGAGATTCAGGCTTGAATTGTCATGCCAGGAGCCTAGAAGTATGTTAGTGAGTACATTGTGGAGGTTATCTTAGCATGTGTTCAACACTAGGCTAAAATACTTACAGTCATTTTGCAGCCTTGGCAGAGCTTTTGTTTTTGCCTGCCTGCAGCTACCTAGAACTCTGTAAAGTTTTATCTTACAAGACCTACAGGATGCATATTCAGATATGCTTCAGGGTACCACTTCAGTTTGGAGATCTTGTTTAAAAACCTAACTCAGTATCAAAGTTTTAGCATCACCTGGCACGCAGATATTATGAAAACAGAGTTCAAGGGAGGAAGTGTAACTGCTGGTTTAACAGGTGGTTCTAAGTGGAAAAACATGTAGCACTGTAATATGTGTTCACATGCTGTGAGCTGTGCAGAAAGGACATGTTATTGGAGTTGGATGGATAGATTTTACTGTTGTCCGTGAATGGGTCTAAACAAAACTTTTATTCCACAGTTTTTTTAAACAGTTATAGGAGGTTCTGTTACTTGTTATACCTCTTTGAAAGACTTACTGCATCTCATCTTATTCCAAGGGATAATACACCCATTCACCAACCTCCCTTTACAAAATGAGTAGAAAGCTTACCAGACATTTGTGGAAAATATTACAGTTAAGAGGGCTTCATGGTCAGTTCCAATATTCCTTTAGTTCTTCTCTAATGCATCAAGCTTGCAGCATTTCTGGACTACAATCACCTGCTTTTCTGAAGAATGTTCTCAACTGTTTGTAATGCCTGATTGCATTTAAGTATGTCCATGTGAATGTATGAGCATGCATTGAAAATTTTATACCTTCATATTGCTAAGACTCCTTTCCTCCAATGAATTAGCTTCAGAATTTGCCTGGATAACTTCACAGGTTATATTCAGGGAACTTTGATTGAAAATCTTAGACTAAGCTAGGAATTTGAAAGTAATCTGTGCGGTAGCAATGCTTCTCTTGCTGCATGCTTACATTTACTTTTTCTATCACTTATGCAGGTCTTTGCTATTCAGTGAAGCATATTGAGCATGCTAAAGGTTAACCCCAGGAATAAATGTGTTGCTGAATAAGGGAGATGATCTGAACTGCAGCCAGAACTTTGTAATTTGCAAATACACCCTTTACCTGTGGTACTGATTTTATCATATGATAGAACTAAAAATATCTCCCTCAGAAGGGAGTATCCACTCTTTCATCTACTCTAATGTAATTGCTTCAAGAACAAGTACTACTTTCTGCAAGCTGATGACCATCCCGTAGGTAATGAATTGATGGTGTCTGCAATCCCTACTGGGCACCTAAGGCTTGCACACAAGTACCACAGAATATTCTAATGGGCACCCAGAGGGCACTATTCACTGGGCACTAAAAACTCTGAAATGATGTGATCCTTTCTCTCCATGTTTTTCGATAGCTTGTGATGATTGTGGTCCTTTTGTGGACAAGCAGCATTTCTTGTCACAGGAGTTTGGAGTTCAAACCTATTATTTAAAAGGATAGAAAAGAAAATATGACTTCTAAGGCCATAGTTATTCCCTGTCTATCACAGCAAACTTATTAGCATATTTCAATCCCCTTTGGAATGTGCTGTTCAGGTGATTTTTTTTTTTCCTTGTAAAATAATTATTTTCATGAATATGCAAGGTTTGGTCTATAACTCCTGAGGCTGCATTACAAAGTTCAGATAGCTTTTCACTCTAAATATCCATTTTGCTTATCAACATCTTGTATGCAGTTTGTCAGTTCATATTATTCATCAGCCAAATTTCCATATGATATTAGTTTAAAAAGCCCACAACAACAAGTCTCCTAGGATTCTCACATGAATGTTAAAGCAACTGAGATGCATCTGAGAAGATGCATTTTGAAGTGGTAAAGTCTAATTTTAATTACAGTGAGAGTGTATCCTGATATTTTTCCCCACTTGGACTTGATATGTATTTATAAAGTGCGAAATAAAGGTTTAAATTAGGCCCATAGGTTTCCACCTTCACAAAATAAGGTTAAATGTAGTTATTCCACATGTGCGGAGACCTCTATGAAATAGGAATTTTCTTCCTTGTGTTCTGAAATTGTCTTAAATTATTTCTGATATGTGCTGGGAAATCTTTTCTGAAGATGGAGCAAACCCAGATCTTCTGTCTTGGTGACCCAGCAACATTTTGAGCAAGACAGTGGAAAGAGCCTATCCTAGACTCCCTACAGGCAGCAGTCTGGTTCTTGAAGTTGTTTCCTGTGTAAGTAGTGAGACTGAAGATTATTCGTGACCTTCCACAAAGACCAGAAAGCAGTCTGTGGCTGGCAATATCAATGTCAGGTTCAAACTGAAGTTCCGAAGGTAAGATGGAACCCTATCTGTAATGTTTTCTGGTTTAGGTAGAAGAGGAAGAAGCTGAAAATTTTTGCTTCTCTTGTTTCCTGAATAGGAAAGCAGGTGTAGGAAACCTGGGGTACAACTCAGTAAGGAGTTTTCCTTTGTCACAAATAGAAAGAAAGGGCTAAATATCTTTCTAATCCCTGCAGTCAGTGACCTCAAGATTTATTTTATGTGGTTATCATAGATTCATGGTGAATTCTGTTCTGTCTATGCCAGGTATATCTTTCTAGAGCTGTCTTTGCGATACTGGTTTTGTTTGGTCTAGAATCCTTACTGACAAAGGAATAATGTAACAAATACGTGGAATTTTTGTCCCTGCTGTTTACTAGATTAATTTTTTTATTGAGTCTCCAGACACATCTATGTCTAGCTCTGCTAAAGTGCAGTGTTTATAGTATGGCTGCAATTCTCATATTTTTGTGGCTTCTGTTTTGCAAATAGGGTGACACTGGTAGCTCATATGCAGTTTTCAAGTAATAATGTTACTCTGTGTGCATTCCAGCAAGTCTGGCCAAGTGTACTTCTTCTGTGAGATCACAGACTACTGTGCACAGCCTTCACTTCCGCACTCAGATTGCTTTTATTTCTTTCTTTGTCTGTCTTATTTTTAAAGAACTACTTTGTGAACTGTATGTAGTTTCTTAATTACTGATGATCACCACTGTTTTTTCATGTATGTACTGTCTCTGTTTTTTCTGCTGCAGACAAAACTAAATATAAATTGCTGCAGATATTGTTTCCTTCTGGAATGACTTTGAGTAGTAGTCTCCTTACTGTCCTAGATGTATGGGCCAAAAGCTGACAGTTATGAAAGATGCCTTTTTTTTTTCTGGATAAAAGTATTCTACTAGTATCAAATTGAAGAGCGAAACTGTTTTATTGATGTCCTATTTTGTTGATCAGTGAAATTTCCATAATATTCTAGTTCTGGTGGTTTTGGACAAAACCATTTGACTTCTGTTTTTTGATAGCCAGATACTTTTTTCCCTCTTGTTTATTTCACTAAAGTAGTGTGTGTTGGGAGGGAAACAGTGGCATATTTTCATTATTCAGGAGAATTCCTAATGTCATGCTTTCAATTTTAAGAAAATAATTTTCACTTTCTGTGTTTTTCTCTGAAAGCCTGTTTGTTCTATGCATGAAAGCATTGTAAAATGTCCTTGTTGTGTGACGTTAACAAAGGAATTATTTTCACTGACATTGAAAAATACCATGGTTTATGCAAGAGTTTAGGTGTATAATCTAATATTTAAGAACTAGCTGAAGATTTGAGGTACTATAGATCAATTTACCGCCTGAGTGTGGATTTCCTGTTTGGATGAGGGCTGCTTCTGCTTAATTTCCTTACTGCAATGTGTTTACAGTTACACAGGGTGCTGTGATTAATGTTTGCCAGGTGCTCTAATACTGCTGTGAAGGGAGACATCTAAATATTAGCAGTATCCAACAGTGTGTCTGAGAAGCAGCGCATCTGATTGTAGAAATGTCCAATGACTCTAAACATCAGTGTACAGCAGAGTGCCTGCAGAAGAAGCATCTGCACACTTGATAAACTTATACCCCTCAAAAATGAGATTTCATTATATTTAAAAGGATAATGGCAACTGTGTTTATCTATGTATCTCTGCTTTCATAATTCCCAATAATCTCTTGGTCTGCAGGTTAATCTCCATATGGCATGAAAAGATACACCTCAATCTAGGTCAACACTGGCCATGAGACTTGAGCAAAAAGAACCTATATCCTTCATTCATATTTGTGCCCCTCTCACATCTTCTGCTCCTTTGTGTAGTCACATCAGATCAAGTCCCCAGCTGTATGCAGGGCCAGGTGGTATTGGCCTCTGGTAAGTGATGAAAGTCAAGGTCATTCACCTGCTTCTGTCTCAGAATCCTCTATGTACAGATACCAGTAGAGAATAGGAGACCCTTTTTCCAACCGAGAACAAGATACTGCTCTAGAATGCAGGTTTGCTTAGGTTTGTTATATGTGGTAGAAATTATCAGAGTGCATTTCTAAGTAGAAGAATGCAATTTTTCTATGTAAAGACTAGCTTCTATACCAGAAGATCATTAAAACTTGGTATTTGATGAGGAAGAAAAATGGGCACCTACTATGTGTTTAAAAAACCCCAAAAGATAGATTGATAGCTCTGGCAATACCTGGGTTTCAGTAATTAGCTTAGAAAATATTCCTGTGAATATTAGCTGTGACAGAGGCTTGCTCGATTAAATCCAAATTGTTAAAATGTTCTGGAAAACTGAGGGAGGGAAAGTCTGTTGTCTTAACGTGCCCTTGGATGTATGTAACAGCTTCTACTGTTGTGAATTGCTTCTAGAAGGCCAAATGACATGCCCAGATATTTCCTTAAGAAGTTTTTCAGTTTCCTGAGTCTGACATTTTGCAGTAGCAATGCTCCAAGCATTTAATTGGTCTCCCTTGTATATCTGGCAGTTCTCTCTGTAAGTTCAAACTTTTTGCTTGCATTACCTCCCACTCGCAGTAATGGGAGATGTATACCTGCATATACTTTTATTTTTTAATTTTATTTTTGTTTTTACTCCATTCTTGGAGTTAAACTACTTTATTGGGGGCACCCAGCCCATTGGGGGCTGTGGCGGGGAGTTATCCCCCAGGCTTGAGAGACAGGCTTTTCCTAAGACACAGTGTTCCTTTGATTGATCTGTATGTTCTCCCTTCCCTGCTCTCCCATTTGCCCTTGTAACCCAGTCTCTCCCTGTTGGTTCCCTTGCCCTGGTCCCGTCTCTGCCCGCCCCGTAGACCCCCTTTATAAACACCAAACCCCTCCCCCATTTCGCCTTTAGCTCCTGGTCCCCTTCATGATGAGGTGAAGTAAAGCCTGTCTTGGAACACACCATGCCAAAGGTCCTTCCTGGCTCTTTCGTCGCCCGCAGCGAGTGCGTGTGTGTGCCTGGCTGCTTCTCTGGCTGAGATGGGTGCTGCCTGCTTTCACTCCTATGAGAGCCTGGTCCCCTTGAGCTGCTCCCTCCGGGGAGCCACCCAGCCATGGAGGCTCAACCAACGGGACAGGACGGGAGCTATTGGAGCACTCCAATCTAACCAGCTTAAGCGCAGCGGCTTTGCCGGAGCAGGTCCAGCCCCTGTGGGGACGCTTTTAGGAAGGTCACGGCACCTCTCATCTACCATGCTGCAACACTACTTGTGAAACTCCAAAGCCAGTCAGGCCATTTTTACGTCCTGGTGCTAGATAATCTTGTGCTCTTTGGCTGTGAAAATTTCACGTTGAAATAGAGTAAATTGGCAGAATTTTCAAGCGTTTTGACTGTGCTCATATTCAACTGTAGAAGTAATCTCATACAGGGAGTATGGTTTCGTGTCTGCTCTGGGACCTGGACCCATCAGCACCTGTTTATACCTATGGAAAAACTTGTTAAAGTCTACACCATTCTTCATGGGCTCAGTGTTAAATCCTACAGGAGCAATGCCCAAAACTGCAACTTTGAACATGACCTTCTCTCTGAACATACTTCTCAGATTTGTTCTTAATTAATGTCTTCAAAGTTTGAGTTTGTCACTTTCTCAGTGAGCTCGTTTTGCTTATGAATCTGCTGCTTAGCTCAGTAACATTAAACACTGCTGTCAAAAGCTGATTGATTGCTGCTTTCCATGAAATTGGATACAGGCCACCCAGTGGGTGATACTTTTGCATTTGGTGCAGTTCTCCATGTTGCTCTCTTTCTGGCTCCTTGATGATAATTTCTTGCTTTCTTATCCGCTTCTCTAGGTCTGTGCAGAGCTACTGGAGCTACACAGATTAAACCCTCATTAGATTGCCTCCCTTATATTCCTCACCTCTGGATCCTTCTAAACTTTTTTGTACTCTGCATTCCTAAAGGTTTATTTTTCTCCTTTTTATTTTAGCCATGGTATTTGCAAAGTTGTACAGCAGAGAAGAAATATGCTGCCAAGTGGAATGCAATGCTCTGTGGATGGCACAGAGAACATGGGAACTGGGGGGGTCTCATATGTGCCTTTCTGCAAAATAGCAACAGCATCGATCAGGGATGTCCTGCAGTTTCTTCCAGCTTCTCTGGGGATGGTCTGTGAGCTTTCCATCTCAAAGGCTTTTTTCCCCAAGAATTCTACCTTTTCTGTTACAGTTTTCCCTTAAACAATATATCTGTATGATAAAAAGGAGGATAAGTTGCCTTTACCTCTCATGGAGCTGTTTATAAAGGAAGAACTTTATGCCTGTAGGGGAAAAGTTCCATCTAGATGGTGGGAGCAGTTAGAGATTGTTCATTTGCATACTAGAAATTGGTTTCACTGGCTATTTTACTGTCCATCTTTATACTCCAGCAAGAGTAGGAGATATACAAAGGTCCTGTCTCTGTGTGTGAACAAGCTGGATGCCATGTGGATGCTGCTTTAAAAATATCTGCAAAGACTTCAAACAAAAAATTAGATTCTTTACCCTGAGTTCCAAAGGCCATATCTTTTATTAGAAGGCCCAGAGGAGGCTCCTGTCACTAGAGGCAGTAAATTTACCAATTTTCTTCAGACATTCATAGGAACAAAACAGCACCAGAAAGCAATAAATTCATGAATTTAGAGAACTCACTACAATGAGGGTGGAAATGATCATAGTAAACTACATCTGAATACAGTATTCTGTTTCTACTCCTTTAAATTCACTTGGCAAAGAGATTTGATATTCACTATTCAGATAAAATTATGTGAAGCAGCTGCACTGACAGAAGATTAATTACCCTTTACACTGCTGACATTAACCCTACCTGTCATCAGGGCGATGGGAAGAGTTGCCCGCTCATCATGTAATTTTGTGAACACATTTACTACCACCATGTTATTTTAAATTATCATAAAACATGAGTGAAAATGCAGACTGTCACCTGTGGTTTTCTAGCAACACTTTATGATGATCAAATCTCTTAGATTTTTAAAACACAGAGGCAAAATGTTAGTAGTCATCAGTTAGACTTTGGAGTTCCCACAGGGCATGTACACCTTTGATACCTTTGTAAGTGACTTACTGTGGTGAATCCGAGATTGTGTTATAAAAAATCCCAAGACCAGAAAGCTAGCTCTGCTTTCCATAGACATAGAAAGAAATAACTGGTGTGCCTTAAGGGAGTAGGATGTCTTGCTGGTTTTACTGAAAAGGCTACTCTAGCTTAATTTTTCTCTCATTTATGTGTTCCAATAATTATGATGAGGTAAATACTTACTCCAGGGCTGCACTGCACTAACAGAAACTAGGACCTGAGAAAGCTGAGTGAGACGCAGAGCTGCCCAGTGGGTCTGTTGTCATGCACTCAGGTGAGATGAGTGTCTGTCAGTCTCTGGCTGTGCTGTTGGGCTCCAGACCTCTGAGAAAGATGTGTGGGTTGGGGGAGCTCTGCTAGTGAAAGGTGTCATGCTGGCAGCCTGGGGGTGGAGAGTCCTGGGCCTCTGCCAGCCTGGTGACATAATATATTGAGGAATGCTACTCTGATTCTTCCTGTGCTGTGGGGAGAGTCTCCAGGGCGTATCTCCAGATACAGGGAGTGGGGAGGCAAAAAAAGGCTCCCTAGGCTTTGTTGAGACCTCCATTTCAGGACATGGTGTCTTTGCCTCTAAGGATTGAACACAAATTTCTAGAGGTCAACACACTGGAAGGGTGGGATTCCATCCAGAAGGACTTAGGCTTGGGTGGTGGGTCTGTACAAACCTCCTGAAGTTCAGCAAGGCCCAGGTCAAGGTCTAGCCCTTGGGCTAGGGCAGTCCCAAGTACAAACAGAGTAGAGCATGGACTGAGAGCTGCCCTGAGGGGAACAACTTGAGTGTTGATTGATGAGAAAGTCAAGATGACCTGGCAATGTGCAGCCCAGAAAGTCACCAGCATCCTGGGCCTTATCAAAGCAGTGTGACCAGCAGATCAAGGGAGAGGATTCTGCTACTCTTGTCTTGTGAGCCCCCACCTGGAGTTCTGCATCCAGCTCTGGTGGGGAGAAGATGGGTAAGAAGGATGTGGACCTGTTAGAGTTGGTCCAGAGGAGAACCAGGAAGATGCTCAGAGGGCTGGAGAACCTCTCCTATGAAGACAGGCTGGGAAAGTTGAAGCTTTTCAGCCTGGAGAAGATGAGGCTCTGGGGAGAACTTAAGAGAATCTTCCAGTATCTAAAGGGGCTTCCAAGAGGACTGGAGACAGACTTTTCATATGGCTGTGTAGTGACAGGACAAGGCCTAATGGGCTTAAGCTGACAGAAAGTAGATTTAGGTTAGGCAAGAAACCCTTTACTGTGAAAGTAGAGATGCTGGCACGAGTTGCCCAGGGAAGCTGTGGGTGCCCCATCCCTGGAAACCTCAGGAGGCCAGGCTGGATGGGGCTTTGAACAACTTGGTCTAGTGCAAGGTGTCCCTTCCATTAGCAAGGGGTTTGGAACTAGTTGATCTTGGAGTTCCCTTCCAACCCAAACCATTCTAAAATTCTATGAACTATTTGTAATCTCATAGAATTCCCAGTAGGAAGTGGGAAAATGCCAGTGTTTTGTATGACATTAATACTTAAGCTCTGTCTATAAAAGTAGTGCTAAACTTTCATCTCCTCTGTCATACAAAGGTCACTTTTAACATCAGTTTGGGGCATTTTTCACTGTTAAATCTTCATGTGGGGTGTTACAAAAGTCCTGGGCTTTCAAGTTCGTGCATTGAAACTTCTCCCTGTAAAGAGAAAAAAAATGTTAATGTTTGTAGAGAAATAGCACTGCAATTCTAACAGGCTGGAGTAGCCCATCCCCTAGTTTGCAACAGTGAGCTAATTAGAATATGGAAAACATGAAGAAATATCAAGTGTTAACTTGATTAAATTGGAAATGGGGCTGCCCACCTGTTCATCTAAATATAAGTGACTCTGCAACATGACCCAACAGTCGTCAGAGGTTGGTAAAGCCAGCACAAGCTTCCACTGAGCCCTGGCTTGGGCTGGGCTCTCTATCCATGAATGAGGGCAAGCCAAGGAAGGGAGAAGCCAGCAAGAATGTCTTGGCACTGCTTCCTGGCTCCCACAGTGACCTTAGATACATATCACTTTATGTAATATTTTTTTTCAAATGTGTATAGTCAGCTCTAACAGCTTGTTGATCCCAGCTAAGCTCTTTGGCTTGGCTCTACTGTCAAATGTTCCTGTTTGCCTGGGTCTAGTAAGCTGTGTGGCTTGAAGCTATAGGAGCTTTCTAAATGTTATGGAAATAAACTCAAAAGCTCCATTGTGATCACTTGTTGAAACAGCTCTTAGTGCACCAAGGTTCCCCGATGCTGAGAAGCTAAATGACTCTGACTTGGTGCAAAACCTTACCAAGCAAAACTGCGTCCAATCCACAGTGTGAACGAGGTGTCTTACAGAAGTTCCTTTTAGCAACTTTACACCAGCCTTCTCAATAGGATTGAATCTGCATAATCCACATGAATCTTTTGACTTGGACATTGAATCTCAATGCTTCTCTTAGTGGATGACAGTCACCATCACAGTACTACTAATTAGGTCTTTATTTAAATGAGTCCCAACACTAAACTTCTGTAAGCAAGGATGGCATATCTGCCAGTTGCATCTCAAAGCAGAGCTTTGAAGTGCTCATGTTAATTCCACACATTCCTCTTAGCCACGTTTATGGTGTTGCTGTACTGCAGGTATCTTCCTATGCTCTACTGCTTGTTCCCTAAAATACAGGCTTATTTCTTCTTCTGCCTAATATATCCATTTTTTTGGAGGGCTACCAAGCCTTAAATATCTGTTTTGGTGAAGTAATGTTATGTTTCTGCTGTAACTCTGCCTCACTGCAATGATCCTCCCTCAGCTGATCTTGAGCCTGGTTAGGGTGCACTGGCTAGCAGCTTCATTTTTGAATATGTCTTATTTCCTTTCCCAGGAGTACTAATTTGAAGAAGCAGCCCACCTTCTAATGATAATACAGAGCTTGACTGTTACTTGCAATTTAATGGTGTGTTGACATTGAAAATGAATTCACTCAAATTTTATACGTTTTATTTATATACATCGTATATTGCATTTGTTGCTGAATTAAAAACTGTATTCCTAATGACTTCCATGGCAATTTTGGAATAGCTAGCTATATTGCATAAATAACAAACTTTTCAGCTCAGAAGTGATTTACATCTTCCCAAGTTGCATGATTTCTGTGTTAGGCTTATTAAAAATTCTCAAAGGGCACTTTATTTCTACCTCCCTTCCCCTTCCCTGCCATTGTATCTGTAATTCAGTGCTCTCAGAAGCCACAGGGGAATGGCAACCCTTCACAAGCAACCAGGCTGACAATAAGTAGTGCTGGCTCTGAGTCCTACCCCCTTGCCTTTGCTACATTTACACCTTGCCTGTGCTCTGCAGTATCCTGCTTGTTTGTTCCTGGACCTCTTCTAAACAAGAATTAAGGGCATAAAAATGAATTGTGCAAGAACTCTCCTTTATAGTGATTTTATGCTGTCGGGAATTCCATTAGAGATCAGCTTTTTGGGCCATAAAACTTTTTTCAAATCTCTTTTAAGCTGGATGTGAGTTCCAGTTTCCTGAGGTAAATAAATACAACTTTCCAATCCTGTTCCGTTCACCTGCCAAAATCAGGTCTATAAGGGCAGCCAGAATCTATTACTGGTTTACACTAGTGCGAATCTTCTGACACCAAAGGTTGAATCTGTGTAACTGAGAGTGGAATTTGGCTTGTGGCCTTGGTATCTTGCATGGCATGGGTGAAAGCATACAGTTCAGACCACATATAACAG
>VYXC01011978.1:72516-83100 GCA_013397175.1 Platysteira castanea | reverse complement strand
GTGGGGGGAATTGATGAAAAAAAAAAAGGTACTAGGAAAAGGCTGTATACATGCATGTGAGCATAGGTGTTTGTGTAAATGCTCTGACTGCTTATTTCTCCTTTGTTTATTAATAACCCTGCATAAACTCTTTATATTAAATAAAATAAATTTGTAGGTTTTGAGTTATTGCTTCCTTCCAGCAGGATAACAATGTTGTTTTGGGAGTCTTTCATATTATGTGTGTGAAAGCCAGTTTCTTAGTATTTTTCTGTTACATGGTGAATGTTAGGGGGGGGTCACTTTGCCAATTTGTGCAGCACGTAATCCCCACTTGGTAGTGGTTAGAACTGAGGTTCTATTATAATAGAGAATTGTGAGACATAACTGTTGCTTTTTCTTTTCTTGCTGACTTTTGTTTCTATGTTCCTTTTTTCCTTTTACTATGATATCTTTAGATGCTATCATCACCTTTTTAGGAGAATGTTTCTGTATTCCACCAAGAAAATCCAATAGCTTTTTGTTTTTAAGGTAATTTTAGATAATGTTAGAAGCTATGAATTTGAAAAACTCAATTAAGGAAAAATTATAATAATGGTTTCTTACAGAAAAAAATGTTTTGGCTATGGAAAGAACACTTGTGTGACGCTGTCGCAGATGGTCGGTCCGCTGACCACTGGCCGCCCGGAGGCCAGGCAAGCGTCTAGTAGCGAGTCCCAAGCTGAGCCAGTCACTACCCCAGACAACTGGCAGGTGCTGCTCAGGCTCCTATGTGGAGCTGGCAGCAGTCAGCAGTCACAGGCAGAGGCAAAGGAGAAGAGAGGGACTCTGGATAGGAGCCAACAAGTGTTTATTCCCTGACCCCAAGAGGCCAGGAAAACCAAGCACCTTGAGAGCTGGGCTACCAAGAGCACAGAGTGTTGGTTACAAGGGGTTTTAAAGGGGGGCGGAGAAAGGAGGGATTAGGGATACAAACCAATGGGGAAATGACAAGAGGGTGACATAAACCAATAGAAGGGTCTCAGGGGAGGGTTCAATTTGAATAAACCAATGGGGTAACTGGGTTAACAGAACTTCCTAGCAATAGCATGAATATTAAGCAGGGAATATGAATCTGCATAAAGGGTGACACAATATGGGGTGATATGGGGAGAACCAATGGGGATAGTATGGAGGAGGGAGCAACAGGGGAGAACCAATAAACTTCATAAACTTACATAACTGACACAGAAGAACCTAGAACAGGGCGCGGTGACCCAGCTCAGGATGGACACCCAGTGGGGGCGTGGCCTAGACCTCGGTGCCGCCTTCCTCCCCGCCCATGTCCTCATGCACACTTCCAGCCTCACTCTCCTGGGCGGGGAAATCCACCCACTGGATGCCCTGATTGGCATCCGTCTCAGGCTGGATCACCGCAACACTTGTTTATAGAAACAATGCAAAATAATACTATGGCTTTATTCTGAAGAAAATAGAGACGAATAGGAATGGCCACGTAATGATCATTTTAGAGCAGTAAATTCATACTGTTTAAAGTATGAAGCAACTCCATTGAACCAAAAGGAATTGAGGCTTATGTGCTGACAGTCTCTTTACTGTTGCTTTTCTTTACACATGTTTACTGGTGATTTTGTCACAAAGCTCAGCAATTTAAATAATGTCCATGGGAAGAGAGGGCTCGTCTAAACTTTGAGAATACAAGAGGGCATCTAGGGCCAAAGTGGTTATCTGTGTCTGTATTAAGTACTGCTTGTCAGAGCACCAAAGTTCCATGATAGGCAAGGGAGTGATACCTAATATAGAAACTGGAGCAGGTTCTTGGCCCAGTGGAGAAAGGGCTGCATTGTGCATGTGGAAGTCACTTGAAATCTGTGGAGTCTTTCACAAGTGCGACTGAAAAGAATTTCTCTTACCCTCTCTGTCCAGAATTGAAGCTTAGAGTCAATCTCAAGGTGTTAAAAATATGAATTGTGATTTCACGTGGTATCTTGGTGTGCTTAGATCCCAATGGATAAACTCATGCTATGTTTTTGGCCTGAATTTTTGTTATTTGGTATTTGAAAAGTAATTGCTTTTATTCAAGTTTTTTCTTGAATCTTGTGCTAGTACAAAAATCTACCTTCAAGTCTGAAATTAATTTTCTCACAAATGTTATTAGGGTGTTTCTGGATCTGTGGGTATTTAGCTCAGATTCTTAATAAATCTGCCTTAGAGGCTGTTTTACATTCCTCTGGGGCTTCAGAATTTGGGATTGTTATTAGATATTTCCTGTCTGACTCTGAAAGAAGGAAGGAAACTGAAAACAGAAGGGTTCTTCTTGAGGGAACAGCTGTCTTGATAGTCCCACAGGATTTCCTCTGAAAACCTGGCTGTCTGCACTCCAAGATGGATGAACATCTTCTATCATGTGAGCCTCCCTAACAAATATGCTGAATTGTGTCAGGAAACAGCAAAAGCTGGATAGTTCTGCTAGAAATGAGGAGGAAAAAGAAAAAGGCCAGGTCAGAGCACCAAAGCTGGCTTCAGCTCTGCTGTTCAATGGCTACTGTGCAAAGACTTTCTAAAATTCTGCCACCAGTCCCTGGTGTGTCACAGGAGATGTGTGAGAGGAGTGGCTTTTTCTGTTGGTTTGGGTTTTTTGTTCTTGCTGTATTTTTTTTTCCCTGGAGTTCTCTGTAAATTTTATGCAGTGCTCTAATCCTGTGCTTTGTGAGGAGAAAGTTCACATTTCAGTGGAGACAAAGCTATTGGGTAGGGAAAGCCCTGACTGCATTAAAGATTAAAATATTGGGACCTTGATTTTATTTCTTGATAGACACAAAAAAACCCAAGAGTGACTTCTGCATGTATTATCCTTCTCCTTATCTGTGAATCTGATAACAAGACCTAACCATTCTGTAGTGTTACATAGCATACTTGGACTCTTTTTGCCTTCTGTTTTTTTCATCAGTACGAGCTTTGTCTTAGGTGAGTAGTGAGAGTATGAGATAAGGAGATGTGAGGAATGATGTGCATTTGATCAGTACGTGGCAAGTAACACGATTCTGGCTTATGCTATGGAGCAGGGTGACAAAACGGCCCTAAGTGGCATGAGAAATCCTATCCTGGGGGAAAGCTGATGACTGCTGCTCAAAGCTCCAGCCCCATGTGAGGTGAGGGGTCATGGCCAGTGGAGTAAGAAGGAGGTGTGGGCAGGTGCTGGTCCCCAGGCTGTCCTGGGGCTGGTGGCACACATCAGTAAATTGATCTCTGGGGAGTGGGGCTTGCCTGAGAGCTGGCACTATTGAAAACAATACGTGCTGTTTTAGCTGGAAAAATATGACATCAAGACACTTATACAGCAATGGTTACTAGAAAAACTTCACATTGACCCACTTACCAGTTTATGCAGAAAATTTGGTGTTCTGACAAAAACAACTGTTTCTAGAGAGGTGATCAGATTGAAAAGGCAGGTAGACTTAAAAGGCGAGAGGATATGGGAGATCTTGTTTCAAAATCTACTGAATAATCATCACCCTATAACTTACTGTGGGAGTTTCAAAACCTATGTTTATGGAGGAGGTGAAGAGCAGTAGAGGTAGTATGAAGTGTTCTGATGTTTTGAATTGTCTATCTAGCTATATAGATTTTTAGTTTTATATTCTTAAGTGATGATGTCTTTGGTATTAAGGCTCAAGTTAAATACAGTGTAATGTCTATTAAGTAACTGAGGAAAATCAGGATTGTATAACCTCTTAGTTTATATAGGAGACAGTGCAAAACAATGAAGTATGACTGATTATGCTCTGAAGATACTGATGTGTTTTAATGCTGTGTAGAACACCATGGGAATCAGGAGAATGAACTCCAAGTACCCTGTGATCTTAATGGAAAAATTGTGAGGCATGTGCAATACTACTCACAGGTTTCCTTTGTTATGCTTTATATTGTAATGGATACCTGGTGCCCAGGAAACTGGTTTCTGCTTGGGGATCAACTCCCAGCAAATAAATGGGCCCCTTTATTTTCCTCCTGTGGGGTTTTATTATTATTTTTTTTCCAGCTCTCTTCTCTCCTCATATTTTCCTTTTTTTCCTCAGCTGTTGAGATAAATAAGAACATGAAGTATGCAGACAGAGTATACCAAGCAGACATTAAACTTCTGGAATAACTGTTTATAGGCTCAGGCTCTGCTTTCATGTTCAACTCATACTCAGGTGTATGAAATGCTAAATGGCTTTGTGTAAGAATCCTACTATTGCTGAAACCAGGGAGAGCTTTACCATGTCCTCTTTGGTTATAAAATTGTCCTGTCTTTCTTCTCAACTTTCTGGTAAGTTCAGTGAAGTGCTCACCAGGTAACAGAGCTGCAGGGAAAGCTCTCCTAAGCTTGTGAAGTTGATAATTTGTCTTTTAGAAAAGTATTATGACAAATGATAAGGTAAGCTCCATGTCACTGCTTGCAAAATTTGAATTGCTGCAAGCAAAGCATCCATCAGAGCTGCTGAACAGGGTGGTGTAAGACTTGGCACTGCTGGTTTTTGCAAGTTTTGCCAGGCTTTCGTGACTTTTCTTCCTATCATGTGAATTTTGTCTTATGCAACTCTGTTAGAAATAAATAGGAAACTAAGTGGTGAGCAGTGTTGTTTTAGCTACTTTTAGGCTGCTGAGCCACTAAGCAACAAAAAGACCTTCTGATGTAACACCTTTAAAATAATCTCAAATATTAAAACTTTGTCTTGTTTTAGATTTAGGGATGAGTCAAGGAGGAAGAGAGAGACAGAATCTAAGCCTCTTCTCACAACCATATAATCTGCATTCACTTGTTACTTTCTTTTAAAATAAGGGGACTATGGCTCTACCTTGGACAAAATGTCTAAGTACCTGGGTGGGTAAGGATTTGATGAGACTAGTATTTCATTTAATTCATTATATAGAAGCATTTACCACCTGCGAAGAACTGTAACTCATGAGGATAGTTCTTGTATTAGGCTTAAATCTCTTGTGCCAAAACACTAATCTTCTGAACAGGTATTTTTTCTGTATATTGGCATGACATAATTAAACACTAAATCATGAACATTTTTAATTGAGTTGAAATGTTGATGAAAAAAGGAATAAGGATTTTTCTAATGGAAGAAGCCTTTTGCAGTTGAGATTGAGTTTGTTAGTTGGGATCAAAAACTTTTAATGTCAAATTGAGATTTAAATACCCAGACACTAAAAATAATAAATGAATTATTATTAAACAGGTATACTTTAATTTTTCATAAACTTTTCAATGCGAATGCAATTGCACATAGATGAATTCGTACATTCAGTACAACTTGTCATTCAGTATCAAAGATTATGCTGCTGGCAAGGTAACTTTTCCCTGCAGCTGGAATACAAGAAGGGTTTTTATTTGTTTGTGACATGAATTTTGACTGATTCCAGGTAGCCAGTTTAATGACTGAATTCTGAACCTCTTGGTACTGTAAATAGTCTAATCTGTAACAGCCCCTAGGAAACAAAACCAAGGTTAAGAATAGCAAGCTTTCTAACTTTTTTTCTGTTTTAGGTCAGTATCATAAATATCCAGTTGTCTCAGGGAATTTTTAGTAAGTTGCTTTCATCTGTTGGTGACCAGTGTGAATATTACTGAGCTTGACGGCATCTAAAAACTATTGGCATGTGTGGAGTAAGTTTGGAAATCTCAGCTTTTAATGGACAGATATGTGTGGAGCAGGAGCTGTGTTCACAACTGGCAGTTGTGTTGCCACTTGTGATCCCCAGGGTGGATGAAAATAAGCATCCTGCTGGCCTCTGGATGTCATTCTTTGAGTCAGGCCTTAAAGGCTTCAGTGAAGGGAGTAGTGTAGGCTCCCCCTGTTTTGTCCCCATTTGGGAATCTCCACCTCTAAGGCCCTGGTTAGGCAGGGTATGTCACATGATACCTAAGCCAGGGATTCCCTTTCCCTGATGGAGTATTCCAGCAAGGGAATCATATGGATTCAGGAGGTCAAATACGTAAAGCAAATGCCAGAGCTTTTGGCAGGTTTGTTTTTTTCCAAAGGCAGCTGATTTTGTTTCCTTCTTGGTACTTATGGTTGGCTGGCACCCCTCTTCTCTGGGAACAACAGTAACATGAAGCAGACATTCCTGTGCTTTTAGATCCAATGTCCATCAAAGACAGTAGCACCAGCAATTAAGGCACTTTGTCAGCCTGCTAGTATTTTTAGGAAGCTGATGGAATTTGGCTTGTCATCTAATGTGTTGATCCTTTGCCAAATGTCAAGTCCCCTGACCAGCCGCCCAAGTCCCTCTACCAACTGTCACCCTGCCTTGCAGAAAGTGGAACGCCATGGAGTCGTCAACTCAATGAAGAATTAACAGCCTTTGCCAGCATGCTCTAATTAAACAGCTATATAGACAACAGCTGGGAAAAATTCATCAATCACAGAATGTTTATTATTGGAATTAAAACACCTCATAACTAATGCATATATTTGCACTGATTACCATCTCCTGGAAGGAACAAGTGGTACCAGCTCCGTGTGTCTGGGCATTTTGAATGTTTGTATCACTTGTACTGTCACCCATCTGCCTCTGGTTTGTTAAGCATAGTTAAGGGGTTGATCAGCTTCTTTGCAGCTACTCAGGATCAACATCTGTAGAACTGTGATGCTGAAGGCTACAAGGAATTCTAAATTTACTTTGTCATGTGGTCCATGGCATATTTGTGCTTGTCAATCTTCCAGGCACTTGGACAGTACTCTAGATTTATTCACACTTGAGCAAATCAGTAGCAATGCAGCAAATACTAGATTAGTTGCATGGACTTAGACCCATGGTTAGTTCATAAACAAGCTCAGGGTGAGTTGCTTAGTTTATTTCTCTGACCCATTATGCTGTCTAATGTGGCAGTAGTGCAATGGTGTGTCCTTTTGTAATATGAGGTGGATATGTTGCAAACCACTTGAAAACTTAATATATGAAACACTTCTTAAGCTTTTGAAGATGGTCATATAAGAATATGCTCATATGCGCTCACATTTGTATATATTCAATGCCACATATTTTTCTTGGCAACATATTTGCCTGATTCATAAGCAAACTTTTCTATTTCTGTCAACATTTACAAGGACTTCTGCAGTATGTGTACAGATGCAGTTCTGAAGCACTTGATCCATGTGTTCATGGCTAGTACAAGGCCTGAGGTCTCACTTAAGCCCTCCAAACTTATGGGGCTCTTCCTAGAACCATTATATCCAAACTAAATGGAGCAAACTTTAATGTTAGAGCTCTAAGACAACATCCTTCTCCAAGGCATGAAACTGAAGATGCAGAAAAGAGCAAGCAAGAAGTTAGCTCCAAGGTTCTGAACCTCATGGTCTACAGTGCTCATAAAATGGTACTTACAGAATCATGTGCTTGCCAAGCTGGTAGTAATTGCTTTTCCTCATCTAAGAAAAAAAGCTTTAAAATATTGAGTGGCAGTGATAGAGTTTGAAAGATATATTGGTAGGTAGGCTGAAAAAAATCAGATTAGTTTTGAGTGAGAAAAATTGTATTGCTTTAATTAAATTAAGGAAAATGCCTGGTATCCAGTCCTGGAATATTTTTATGACACAGTAAGCACTGGCATTTGTGTTTCTGTGGTAGAATCTTGTTCTGCCTTTTAGCACAGCAGAAATATAGTTATCATGGAGGAGGTCTACTGGATCTCTTTAAATCACAAAATTAAAACTAAATACAAGATGGTACAAGGATCTAAAAATCAGATTCCTGAAAGATAAAATTATCAGCCAACATTTCATGGCTGTAGTAGAAACTGTTTTGGTTGGTATTTTAAATTAACCTTTAGGTCAAACCTTAAGTATTGCCCAAGATGTGCAGACATTTAATGAGGCATTATAACAAATTCTTACTACTATATAATTGAGATAAATAACAGTTTTAATGAATAACTGTGACCTCTCATGTCAAGAGATGAAGACCATAAGTATGTCTAGAGAAGAGCAAAGCAGAATTTATTCTGTATTGTACTTACTGACTTAGTTGGCATTCATGAGAGCTGAAGAATTCAGGAAGCTGAGGAACCCTTCCTCTAACGTGCATGCTGAACAGAATTCATTTGCCATGTTTTCTTTCTTTTGACAGGTCCTTTGCCACATGTTGAGCACAGCCCAGACCTTTGAGAATATTCTATTTACTAAGATGAGGAAAAAGAATATTTCTAATGGGTCTTTCAGAGATTCTGCTGTTGGATGCTTTTCTGCTTTCACACAGGCTCGATCCTGACATGACTGTTGACTTCAGTAAAGGTAAGATGATATACTTCTTGATTTGTTGTTTTTTTCTCGTGAGAACAAACTGGATGTATCTTTAGATTTGACACAAAGTACTACTGGGGCTGGCAGCAGCAAGACAAGGTAAAGAATCCACAAAACAGTGAAATGTTTATTGATGCATGATGTAAATGCTTCATGTACTTTGTGGCAGCTGATGGATATATAGTCATAGCCAAGATCAATTTCCAGTTACATGGACAGATGTGCTGGTACAATGTGCCCTGGTATTTAAGGTATATTGACTTCGTAGCCTTGCACCAGGAGGTACTTGTTTGATTATGGGTGAAGCAGGTCTGCTAATGGCTGTACTTAGATTTTGTGCTCAGACTATTGTTGCTGTGGGGGCTCAGCAACCTTCCCTGAAGGCAGCCTTGGCCCGTGGAAGAATCAAGGAGACAATATTTTCATGGATGTTCTCAGATTTTATTCCTCTTAGCCGCATATGGCCAGGATTCAGCACAGACTGACCACAAAGACTCAGGAATCATGGGAACACCACAGTTTTTGGGACTGGGGGACAGCAATGGCCAGTAGGGAACAGGATAATATCAGGGAGTCTGGAAACCCTGTAGACCATACTTTGAAGACCCAAGCCCATTCCCCCTGGGGGGGGACACCACCTCAGAGGTAATTTATGGTAACTTATTTCTGACATTTCCTCCTTAAACTGCTCCATCATGTGTTCATGCATAGTGGAGGATGTCAGTACTGAACCTGGTGCATGTAGCTCCAAAAGCTCCATGTGTTTCAGAGGATGAGAAAGGTTTAAAACATGTCAGCCTTTACTGCACTGCAGTTTGACTTTAATGCCATACTTCCAATATTTCTTTTAATTAAGAAGTGAGGAATACTACTAATTCAGCAGTAAAGTTAATTAGCACAGTCTATAAATGTTTATTTGTTTTTTAATAGGAACAAATGCATTATAAATGACTCCTGTGTTCATCTATTGTAAAATCCTGCTGTTAGAGTAATTTGTAGCATACTTTTTTTTTACAATAGCTTTGGCATTGCACAAGCATGAATATGATTTTGGTGTTGATTGTGGAATAACCACGTTAAATGTTAAACCTGCTAAATTTTAAACTAGGATTTGCCATGTGAAAAAGATTAAAATAAATTACACATATATTGATGGATGTTGGACTGGTTAATGTAATCTTTATTTACGATCAGAAACCTGCTTTTGCAGGCATTTCAAATCTGAAATAGATATGTTTTTCCTAAATACAAATTTACTACATCTAAACTCTAATAACTTCATGATAATTCTTGGCTTTTGAAATAAAAGTGTGGAAGTAGAACTTCTAGTTTTGTCTATTAGATTGACTGGAATTTCACAGATACTTATGAAAACTTGACAGCGAACTTTAATCTTTAAATAATTTATAGACTTTTATAATATATTTGTTAGCAAGTACTGGTTTTATAGCATTGTAGATGTACCTAATAGTCTCAAAGTGAGTATTTGTCAACATTTGAACTAAAATATTGAAATCTTTTAATTTACCCCTTAATGCAGTTCTGCAGTTCTTACTTTCTGAAATAGCGCAATCCTGGAACGGAAAGCTGCCTTGTAGTCCTGCTTCATTCAGGACAAACACATGGCACTGAACTTAATCCCATCTTCTGAAATGAGGGAAGCTGAAGAGATTTGGGTTTAAGACATATGTAATGAAGAGGGAAAACAGTAAGGTGCAATTCCTGCAGGGAGTTTCCTTAGAGAAGTATCTTTTTAGAGAACTGAGTGCCAATTTGGGTTTCTAAAGTGGAAACCTTCGGTAGGTGTGGAAGACAAAGTATTTTGGAAATGACTAAAAGAGGGCTGGTTTGGGGGAATGGAGGTGTTATGGGCAGACAGAAAGGTTATACACACCTAATTCAGCCAGCACTAGAAAACTGAGAAATTGCCATCTCATACTGTCTTTTTTTTTTTTTGTTTTAAGTAAACTTTGCCCTTGGGTGTTATGAGAGAGGAATCTTGAGTCTTAATACCTTAATCAATGCTATAATCTTTTCTGCAGCTCCAGTCTTTTCATAGTCTTTTCAGTCTTGACTCCTGGTGAAACTTTATTGAGCCTCTTAAATTGATTAAGGTTTTTCCAATTTTGCAACATCATCTCTAATGCAATGAATCCAGTGATCTAACCATCTTCTCAGTGTTATTTCTGACTCAAGAAAAGTTTGGAAGATTATCCAGCTGTTGATATGCCAGCTTCTGTATTGGCAATATTCCCATGGAGAAGAAAATAGTGTATGGAAAGCATTGACCTCTTTTTTTTTTTTTTTTTTT